>JAYESA010000010.1:163572036-163654536 GCA_036927795.1 Iris macrosiphon | reverse complement strand
ACTAAACGACGGTCTGGGTCTCTGTGCCGAATCATCATTACAGCCGTTGTCTGGATAGTCGTGCAGTACTCTTTGTCAGGAGTCAGGTTAACTGCATGATCTGACAGGATCATTCGAGGAATACGAAGCGTTCCTCGTACACTTCCGTGCTGCATTAAAAGCGAGCAGGTTTTACGCCGTAAAGGCGAGGTAGCAACCTTTTTACGCTGAAGCAGTCTAAAAATACTACATTACGCGGGTTGTTCTGGAGTTATATTTTACGCTGTGCTAGCGATGAAGCTCTGATGTACGCCGATGGCTCTGAAGTTATGCTTTACGCTGCACATTGCTGGAGCTCTGTTTACGCGGCTTCCTGTATGTTTGAGGGTTTTATGCGTATAACTCCTCAGCGTATTTTTCATGCTTCTACAAGACCCCCTTCAAAGTTTTCAAATTCCTTCTAATTTGAAACACTTTGAATGAAGCATGAAATGGTCAATTTTGACTCGTTCCACGAGGCTGATTTCTCGACAAATATTTAGGGAGTTTTTGGGATTTGGTGTGTTCTCCTCTACCTATAAAAAGGCGAATGGGTTAACCTGTTTTTCCCACACTTCCTTCACCACACAGAAATTATTGTCGAGTTCTGTCATGCTGACTTGAGGAAGAAGAAGAAGATCATGTTCTTCATGTTCATAAGGAGCCGAAAAAGAAGACGTCTTCGAGAAAATGTCCTCTGCAACGATGGATCATGGAAGGATATCATAGCTTCCTTTGCTCCGGATGATCAGCAATTTCATATGGCAATTCGTCTAGGAGAGAGGAAGGGTCACATTCGACCACACAGCTTGCAAGCTATACTTTCTTCCGTTACGACGGTGGACGAGGGCAGACAAACTGGCCCTGTCTTCCAATATTGAGTTGGGTATGAATCCCAACTCAATCTGTCAAGGCGTATGGAGGATGGGCTCTTGAATAATTTATACAAGCCCAGTTATGTATCCTCCTGTCATTAATCATTTTTTTGTTAATCGACCGCGGAAACCGACTAACTGCTGAAGAAGACGGAGAAAGATCTCCACCAATATAAGAATCCGGCAGAACAGATTCTCGGCGTGATCTTAAATGAAAATGAGAAACCCTTGATAGAACAAGGATTTTCATCATATGTAATCATGAAGATGAAAACCCTTTGTAACTGGATTTCCATCATATGTAATCATGATTAATAAAATTATCTTCTTTTACGCATCTGATGATTTGCCATATTTGTCGTATGAAGCTTCGACATGTCTGAATGACTTTTACGCTGACTCTGATAAGAGAGTGTCTGATCTCGTCCTATCTTTTACGCGTAACTAAAAAACGCGTAGAAGTCATCTTTGAAGAACTGAACTTGTCATGTTGTTTTGGACGAAGAGTCGCGTAGAAATTCTGAACTGTCACTTCTCTGATACGAAGAATTCTTGTTCAGACCATCATTTTCAAGAATGATTTCCCGAAAATCCCATGAAAATAGGACGGGAAATGGCTGTCAAAACTGGCCATGCTTGAACTGTAGAGAAAAGATTCTGACTGGATTTTGGATGAACCTCCAATCGACCCAAGAAGAAGAGTCATCTTCAATGTTGAACTCTGTGTGTTTCGGGCACATGGGATATTTTGTAGCCAAGAAGGAGCATTCCTGCGTAAATCCCTTATAATTGGCCATCTTGAAAATTGTTCAGATATATGCATACCCTGGCCTGCGTATTTTAAGATATGCAGAAAGTCATTGATCCATAGATTCTGTATCTTCTGAGTATAGAATCGTAGATCTCTAGCCTCTGAGCGTAAAAGCTACTGAGCGTGAAATCATAGATTTATGGCTTTTGAGCGTAGAGTCATAGGTTTGTAGCCTCTCGAGCATAAAAGCTACCGAGCATAAAAGCATCCGGGCGCGAAACCATAGACTCATAGCCTCTGAGCGTAAAATCGTAGATTTGTAGCTGCTGAGCGTAGAACCGTAGATTTGTAGCTGCTGAGCGTAAAATCGTAGGTTTGTAGCCTCTCGAGCATAAAAGCTACTGAGCATAAAAGCATCCGGGCGTAAAATCATAGACTTGTAGTCTCTGAGTGAAAAATCGTAGATTTATAGCTTTTCAAGCGTAAAAAGCTCCTTTAGCGTAAAACCGTAGATTTGCTCTGCGCATAAATTTTGAATCCGTTGACTGTCCGTCTTCCCTAAATAATAGGCTGACGTGGTCCCCAATCATAACCTAATATTAAATATCGGATTTGGTTAGGAATTCGAGGAGTTATCTGAACTCTATAAATGTCACGCCCCGAGGCGTCCCCCGAGTCGTGACCGCCGTGCGGGCCTGGGTTTGCGCCCGCACAAGGCTAAAGTAATGATTTGCATAGCAAGCACATATTCAGAGTACGCAGATAAATTGAAACACAGATTTGAAACATGGAAAAGTTCTCTTTATTGATAATGAACATCTATTACAAACTCCTGAACGAGTCAGCTATTTTGCCGAACGGCTTACAAAAGTGTTGACTCAAAATGAGATAGCAGTCCTGTACATTACATCCTTTTATAAACTCAAAACGATAAAGACCTCCAGGCTGGAGGATCGCTTTGCCACGGAGCTGCATTTGTGTATGAAGAGTTGCAGGCTCCTGACTCCAAAATGCTTCGGGGGCGCGGTGAAGATGCGCCAACAGTTGGACTGGATCGGGTAGACGACTTCGGCTCCTCGCTCGGTTCGCCTTGGTGCGGAGAACCTGTTTCAACGAGGGTCAGCATATCGAAACATGCTGGTGAAGGCGAGCTAGCCTGACTATACCAATCAACACGTTGTTTAGTGAAGCATGCATATTTTGTGGGTTTCTATCTTGCCTTAGTTCATTTACAAGTAAGCAGCATATTGAATTTACTGAAATGAACGTGCCACCGTTCGGTGGATTTTACCTGACCGTCTGAATTACCTGTACAATACTTACCATGCCTTCCCTGAAACGAAGACACAAGTTAGTATGCAACAGGTTTAAATATACATAGGATCACTGGCTTGATGCCACGAGGGACGGGTTATAGTCTCAAGACACAAATGATATACACCGCAGGTGGCGAGCCCCGCTGCATAACACTTTGCCCCATAACATACGACTATACATACGTTCCGTCCGGATCGGATCGGTCCCGGCGCCCCGGTGACCGTCCGCGGAACTCATAACATACCTTGTGCACAAGTCGTCCGTGATCGAGAATACTCATAGAATTTGTTTCATAGCATACATTTTTGCATAGTCATCCTGACAGTTTATTTCATAATAAGCATACCTTTCCATACTTAGCACGATTCATAGAACAGTTATAGACGGACTAGCATACAGGATGATAACCGTTCATAAGTTTGTTGACAAGCATAATAACCAAGTCTATTCTCTTTTATCTTGGTTTCTTTTAGTTATTACTTGGTATCGTTTGATCGGGGCGAAGGAGTGAGGCTGGAAGCAGAGCTAGCTAATCGGGTTGGTAGCCACTCACTTAGTTGTTGGAAGGGAGAAGGAAAGAGGCGCTTCACGACTCCGCTCGTAAGCTCCTACTGCTCGTTCACCTGCATTACGAACAGCTCGATCAATACCTCTTCCACTTTTCCAATCTCGAAATCGAAGTGCAGTTCAATGAACGAAAACAATGTAAACCATCGAAACCGTTCAAGGAAAACAAGCAAATCCCAAAACCAACTCAAAGCACGAAAGCAACAAGCGACATCGAAAAACCGAGGCATAAAAGATAGCAGCGGAGAGGTCCCTCCTGACTCTGCCGCTAAGCCGATCCTTGGGGCGCGGTCCACTGAATATGGGAATCGATTCCGAAGAAACAAATCCATAACGAGGACGAGTTCTTAATTCAATCTATCCCGATCGAACGATACCGTCTTGTGTTTCTTAGCCGCGCTCTCCGCCCCGGGAGAACGGGGTGCTACATCCTACCCAACTAATTGGAAGTTTCGTCCCGAAACTTAAGAATAGAACCAACCGTTAGGGATTATTGGGTTGAGGCAGGAGCTTAGAGGGGAGTGGACAATCCCGAGCTACGTGGCCTGGCCCGCCACAGTTGAAGCATAGACCTTTTCTGCTGTAACATCTCTCCGTAGAGTGTCCTTGCCTTTTACAGAAATCACAGAATGGTCTCGGGTTTCCTTTGTAGGGACCGCCATGGTTAGGGCGCTTTGCAGCGGTGTTTCCTCTATCGTTGCCTTGGCGTTTGTGATTGTAGGTATGCACAGCGCCGGTGGAAACGTGAGGATATTGTGGCTCGAGCGATAGGGCGTGATTCATGACTTCACGCATTGTTCCGTACTGATTGTTGGCCACGTGCGAATGGATGGCAGGACGGAGACCACCTTCAAACCTTCTAGCTCGACTCGCTGCATCAGGTAAATAGGCCCTAGCGAATTTGGAGAGTCGGTTGAATTCGGCGGAATACTCTTTAACTGTCATCCTGCCTTGCCTCAGTTGCACGAAGTCATTCTCCATTTGACGTTGTACTGGAGGCGGTATAAACTCCTCTTCGAACGCGGCACGAAAGGTCGTCCACGAGATCGCCTCCTCTCCGTGATCAAATTGGAGAGATCGTCGATGCACGTCCCACCAATCGTGTGCGTTGAGGCGGAGCTGTAGTTGCGCGCAGGCGACACGCTTATCTTCGGGGACCTCTAGCAGAGTGAAGTGGTCTTCAATCTCGGCTAGCCAATCTAGAGCTGCCACCGGGTCCTCAGTCCCGTTGAATGGGGTGTTGCAAACTTTCTTGAAGTGGCCCAAGTTGAAGGCATTCACGTCCCTCGGCCTTGGAATTTGAGGCGTCTCCACTTCAAGCACGGGCTGTTCCACCGGAGTCGTTGCTGTTGCGGCGGAATGGTTGGCAGCCAAAGTCTGAACGATCTGTTGCAGGGCATCTACCTGCTTTTGTTGGACTGAGAATCGGGTCTCTAGATTACTCTCGAGCTTGGCTTGGCGAGCATCGTCTCGTTGTCGTTGCTCTTCTAGCATTTTCATTACCCGCTCTAGCGGGTCAACTTGAGATATGCCTCGCTGGCTCTGAGAGCTTCCCGAATTGCCCGAACTGCTCTCTTGTGTTTCGTTCGGTGGTTGCGCTACAGATTGCGCTGGGTCCATTCCTTCAAAATGAAGGTAAATTACATTAGGATCATAATGTATTATGGACTTATTGCATGAACGTATCTCATTTTGGCCTAGCGAGTTCAAGAGTTCGCACAGGAATTTGATCGTTAAAGGAACTTTTCCAGCACGAAGTCTAAGGAACTTTGAATCTGTGCTCTGATACCACTATGTCACGCCCCGAGGCGTCCCCCGAGTCGTGACCGCCGTGCGGGCCTGGGTTTGCGCCCGCACAAGGCTAAAGTAATGATTTGCATAGCAAGCACATATTCAGAGTACGCAGATAAATTGAAACACAGATTTGAAACATGGAAAAGTTCTCTTTATTGATAATGAACATCTATTACAAACTCCTGAACGAGTCAGCTATTTTGCCGAACGGCTTACAAAAGTGTTGACTCAAAATGAGATAGCAGTCCTGTACATTACATCCTTTTATAAACTCAAAACGATAAAGACCTCCAGGCTGGAGGATCGCTTTGCCACGGAGCTGCATTTGTGTATGAAGAGTTGCAGGCTCCTGACTCCAAAATGCTTCGGGGGCGCGGTGAAGATGCGCCAACAGTTGGACTGGATCGGGTAGACGACTTCGGCTCCTCGCTCGGTTCGCCTTGGTGCGGAGAACCTGTTTCAACGAGGGTCAGCATATCGAAACATGCTGGTGAAGGCGAGCTAGCCTGACTATACCAATCAACACGTTGTTTAGTGAAGCATGCATATTTTGTGGGTTTCTATCTTGCCTTAGTTCATTTACAAGTAAGCAGCATATTGAATTTACTGAAATGAACGTGCCACCGTTCGGTGGATTTTACCTGACCGTCTGAATTACCTGTACAATACTTACCATGCCTTCCCTGAAACGAAGACACAAGTTAGTATGCAACAGGTTTAAATATACATAGGATCACTGGCTTGATGCCACGAGGGACGGGTTATAGTCTCAAGACACAAATGATATACACCGCAGGTGGCGAGCCCCGCTGCATAACACTTTGCCCCATAACATACGACTATACATACGTTCCGTCCGGATCGGATCGGTCCCGGCGCCCCGGTGACCGTCCGCGGAACTCATAACATACCTTGTGCACAAGTCGTCCGTGATCGAGAATACTCATAGAATTTGTTTCATAGCATACAGTTTTGCATAGTCATCCTGACAGTTTATTTCATAATAAGCATACCTTTCCATACTTAGCACGATTCATAGAACAGTTATAGACGGACTAGCATACAGGATGATAACCGTTCATAAGTTTGTTGACAAGCATAATAACCAAGTCTATTCTCTTTTATCTTGGTTTCTTTTAGTTATTACTTGGTATCGTTTGATCGGGGCGAAGGAGTGAGGCTGGAAGCAGAGCTAGCTAATCGGGTTGGTAGCCACTCACTTAGTTGTTGGAAGGGAGAAGGAAAGAGGCGCTTCACGACTCCGCTCGTAAGCCGCCTACTGCTCGTTCACCTGCATTACGAACAGCTCGATCAATACCTCTTCCACTTTTCCAATCTCGAAATCGAAGTGCAGTTCAATGAACGAAAACAATGTAAACCATCGAAACCGTTCAAGGAAAACAAGCAAATCCCAAAACCAACTCAAAGCACGAAAGCAACAAGCGACATCGAAAAACCGAGGCATAAAAGATAGCAGCGGAGAGGTCCCTCCTGACTCTGCCGCTAAGCCGATCCTTGGGGCGCGGTCCACTGAATATGGGAATCGATTCCGAAGAAACAAATCCATAACGAGGACGAGTTCTTAATTCAATCTATCCCGATCGAACGATACCGTCTTGTGTTTCTTAGCCGCGCTCTCCGCCCCGGGAGAACGGGGTGCTACAATAAATACCCCAAGGCTTTGAGAGAAGAAACCCTTCATCTGTCTTTTGCAAAACCCTTTGTTTTTTTGAGATCTCTTATTCGTTTCTTCTTTGAGAACTCTGATTTTTTAGCAATGGCACCGAAACAACCTTCCGTCGCTAAGGGAAAGAAAGCTGCCTCCTCTTCTCGCTCCTCTGCTCAAGCACGAGCAACTCCCGTTGGGCTGAGCGAACCTCACTCTGAACGAGTTATCCCATCATCAAGTTGTGCACCAGGCGTCATAGGTAGAGTTTTTGGGACGACAAAAACAAAGAAAACCCTTCGCACACATTGTACGTGAACGCGCTAGGTCATCTCCTGTGCTGAGAGCCTCTTCGAGGAAGATGATGCACAGAGATGTTTTATCATTACGCACACATTCCTAATGTGTCAGCATAAAAACTTCATATTTTCACAATCTGGCGTAACAGCACAGATTGTCGAAATTTGGCGTATACTACAAAATTTGAGTTTTACGCACTGGATGTAAATGCCGGCGTACAACCTCAAAATTTTGGCAGTTTGGCGTAAAAACTCAGACTGTCAGATTTTTATATATACTGCCAACCTTGAATTTTATGCCTCGAAAATAAGCTCCAGCGTAAAAGCTCAAGTTTTTACAGTCTTGGCGTAAAAGCACAGACTGATCATCATTGGCGTAAACTGCAAGACTGTATTATCTAGTGTAGAAACTGACTTGTTCTTCTTGCATTTTGTAATGGACTTGCGGATCCCTCTGTTGGCTGAGGTGATGGGCTCTGCTGCTGGGATATTAAACTCCAATTATCTGGAGGATTTGTCCCATGTGACATTCCTATTTCTGGAGCCCAGTATCCTAAAGGAAGGGGAATTCTGATATCGTCTCAAGGAGAACGAATGTTGTTGAGCATGATCAGCGGGGAGCCCCTAACGTATATAGACGGGGACAAATATATAAAACCAGCCTTCTTGTTCGAGGATATGATTCATAAACAATCCCAGATGAAGACCAAGAAGGAAAACTGGTTTTTACTGCTGATGGCATGGTCATGCACCTGCCAAGGATGCCTAGAGATTATCCTATCTCGAAGTTCTTCCATGCCACGCATCCCAGGAAGATGTCATGGAACCTGACTCCTGATCTTTATGGCCAGCCGGGGAAGATATTTTATCAGAAAGGATCAGACCGAGGATTCAGACCGAGGATTCTTTGTGAGCCGTCCTTCAGGTCCTGTAATGCCTTTTAGGGGATTATTTCCGGGTAGCGTCCCGAGTGAAGACACTGCACTGCTTCAGCCATTTCAATTATCAACTTTTTGTAATGACTTCATGGGGCAGGGAGGAGTATACCCCAAGGTTAATCCTTGGACCAGCGGGTGGCTTAGCCCTGGGAACCTTCATGGGCCCGTTTAACTGCCTGGGCCCTGAAACACTTTCAGACGGAGCTAAAGAGCATTGGTCTGTTCGCAGCTGTGAGTGCTACAAGTGTTGGGCTGCCTCTCAACTCCCACCTATTTTTGGACTTGATGGAGCGGTATATCTCGCTCACTGGGACTTTCGCCACTCCGCTAGGGAAGTTGGGATTGGCCCTTCATGAGATGGCAGAGATTTCAAGACTGCCAATGGGGGATATTCCTTATGAAGAGTATGTTCCCACCAACAGAGAGCTAAAGGATACAGTCCCTCGGATAGTGGAAGTATATCAGGAATTGATGTGCCACTATCTTGCCTGCACCGCCTTTTATAATGAGCCTCTGATTTGGCTCATATCAACAAATGGGCATCGTATCTCTTCTTTCATCAGGCCAGAGACGCTAAGCCAGACAAGGGTGTGGATAGCAGAGATAAGCCTCTGAACCTTCTGAGCGTGCTTAATGCTCAAATAGTTGATGATCTTATTGAAGACGCTAGGGCTTCAGACCAGGTTTTCGATGAGGAGATCGAGGGTTATCCTGCAGGCACAAAAGCCTACAGTTATATGAGGCATTGTCGTAAACCTCTGTCGAGGGAAGCTCAACTGGCTGGTTTCCTCTCCGTCTGGCTTCGTCGTTGGGTAGTACCTGGCATCGCGTCTGCGGATCGTATCCATCGTAACACCTTGTTGCCCGTAGTGCGTTTGGTGTTTGGAGCAAGATTGGGCCTGCTCCCTGCCATGGTATGCCGGATACAAGCTGGCTTGAGGGCCATAACTGATGGGCTACTCGCAGATGAAACACGACGCAAAAGCTTTCCTAGGGTAGAGTTACCATTCCTATATCTGATGGGATGTTTAATTCTTCATAACCCCAGGGTGATGTCTTCCGGCTCTTCCAGTAACTCGGGAAATAATTTCTTGTTGAAATACAAGAATTCCTCCTGGAATATGACGACCGTCGTAGACTGTCGGCGAGCATTAAATTTTGCTCATAGCTGGAAGCTCTTCTGCACCGTCCCCACTAAACATATTAATCAACAGGGGACGAAACTTCAGGATAAAGGTCAAGGAAGAACCATTCTGTCTCCCGAAGCTTTCTACTGGTTGGTCTGCATTAGACATTCCCACTTACTGTACAGAAGTGAGGACCATTGCTTCTTGGAGCTATATTTGCCTAGCCGATTTGCCAGGCAATTTGGATATGACCAGTTGCATGTGGGGAATGCTATCACCAGCTTCAAGTCTAGAGGTGGACTTATTGATGGAGCCAGAGGGTGGCGGTACTTTATGATGGGTTGTACTGGAGCAACCTTTATTGTGCCTGCTACTTCTCTTTCCATGGAGTTGCGCATCCTCCATTAATACGCGCAATTTTATGTGGCCACTAATACCTTCCATCGCGATTTTGATATGCGTGGAAGTTTTAGGATGCCTTCTCATAAGTCCACTGGGAGAGAGGAGGTTCCATCAGTCTCCTCTGATGAAGGTGAAGACCCTGTTGGTCCAGACGAATTTTTGTTGACAGTACCGAGAGGTATAATACCTCCGTCTGCAGAGCCTCTCGTTATTCCCAGTAAACGAAGGGCTCCTATTCTGAAAGAGCCTTCCCCTCGCAAGAAAAAGAAGATTGTCAGTGGTCCTACAAGGACTTCCAGCCATGAGGCTCCTAGGAGTGAGCCTGCTGTTTCCCCTATTTAGGGTGATTCTTTGATCAGAGGTCCCTCGCCTTTTAGAAAGGGAACCTTCGCAGTTCCGGCTGACAGTGCCGGAGATTCTTTGCTCAAGACTGTCGTCGATACTACCGCTACTGGTAGTGTAGTGAGGTCACCTTCGAGGACAAGCGTATTAAGGATATCTTTGTCCAGATCAATAATGGATCTAGCCCCTTCTTCATCTGTACATATTTCCAGCGAGATTCCGCCTAACGAACCTCGTTTGGATCTTGGTGATGAATGGGAGGACTATCCTCCAACGTCAGTTGATGCACCCCCTTCCCCAGGTATGATAGCTCGCTTAGCGTCATTAAGAAATAATTTAGCTGTACTGGCTGCGGACGCGACATATATACCATCGGCTATGGGTAAATGTTGTCCATACGTCTCCTTTAGGAAAATTAACATCATTTTGATATTAACTTTCTCTTGTCTTCTTTTCAGGTGAAGACATCTCAGGGAAGGGCGGAGTTGACGTCACTTCTGATTTTGTTGCAGCTCCTGCCGATGAGACGGCGGTGCTCGACCTTGAAGAGGAAACATTTTTGGGTGCCGGCTCACCCAATACAGTTCCAATATATTCAGAGGAGGATGAGCCGGTCATCACGACGATGCCTCCTTCGAGTACGCCAGCCACTTCGGCCGTTGTTGGGGACTCTACTTTTATCGCGCCATCTGCTGAAGCGATGACCGTGACGACACCCTCTGCAGTCGTTCCTGGAAGGAGATTCACCGATATTGCAGTCACTCCCAGCGTCCATTCGGATCTCGCCATGATAGTTGAGCAGTATACTAGTATTTTCTATACCACTTTGAAAATGCTAATATCAATAGTGCTAGAGAATAATCTAGGATTTGAGGCTCTGAGGACGTCCTCCCAGGTTGGGATAGCGCCAATCAGAAATTTCAACGATGCTGGGAGAGCTGATGCGCTGGAGCAAATAGTTAATGGTTTAGAACAACCCATTAACGAATATTTGTAGCTATCTAGAAGCAGCATCGATGATATGGTTCAGGCTGAATACGACTCCTTGACTGCAAAGCTTGTTGGGGAGATGGAAACTCTGAGCAAGTCCATCGAGGCGCAGCAGAAAGAGATGAATGAAGAGCATGCCGCATTGGGGTATGTCATTCCTCAGCTGGCTAAGTGCGAGGCTGAATATGAGGAAGAGGCAGCGAGGGTCCGTAAATTGGAAGACGACCTCGCTAAGGTCAAGGAAAGGGCTCTCTCTTTGTCGGCAGCTCGAGATGTGTTGACAGACCGAAGGGAAGCGGCTTAAAAGAACTTGGCACATATGAGTGCCATCCACGCCAATTTTGTACATGCTCGGTCTGAACTATCTGCCTTGAACAATGAGGAGGCAAGGTTGGAGCGGGCTCGCGCTAACGTCTTAAACTCCAAAAATGAGAAGATGGACTCTCTGGCACGACAGATTCGCGACTTGACTGCTCCTCCCCAATGATGTACTATTTTGCTTTTCTATATAATTTGCTCTTTCTAGAGATAATAAAGAAACTTTTATCTGACTTTGTGGACCCATCATTTTGGAATATAAATGACAGGATAGGGTGAAAGTGATATCAGAGGTAATATGGACGTGATATACTTTCGGTAAGCTTCAGCTGGACATATATATTCAGAGGTTATATGGACATGATAGAATATGATCCAACCAAATTTGTATACAAAACACTATCAGAGGTAATATGGACGTGATAGGTTTTGAAGTTCCAAATTAGTTGAACATATCTATTCAGAGGTTATATGGACATGATAGAATATGATCCAACTAAATTTTGGACGTAGTATCGTCAGAATGAGATCTTCACCATACTCCGCTTAAACAAGGAAGATTAAGCATAGTACTTCTTCAGGAACTTGTCGTTGATAGGAGCCATTAATAAGTCTTCATTAGGCTTGGCTAATCTGTAAGCGCCATTTGATAACGTCGTATCGATCACATAAGGAACTTCCCATTTGGGCTGGAATTTACCCTTACTTTTGTGCGTGATGATCATTGGCCTCTTCACAGCTAATACTAGCTCGCCAACTTTGAACACTCTTTCCTTCACTTTTTGATTAAAAGCTCTGGAAATGCGTGCCTGGTAGAACGCAATACGTTGTTGAGCTAAAAGACGTTTCTCGTCTAATCCTTCCAGCTCTTGAAGCCTTAATTGATCATTATTTTCCTGAGTTAACGTTGCGCAGAGTAATGGCCTTGGCATCGATCAGCTCCTGGATTTTCCTTTTTAGTATATAACACACCTTGGTAGGGTGATGTATATACCTATGGAAAATGCAGTATTTGGGGTTGTTGGTACTGCCGACTTCATTAGGCCTTTTCTCCTCGGGGAGAGTGAGCTTGCCACTTTTGACTAGATATTTGAATATGCTCGGAATATCGTCGTCGTTAAAAGAATATACTTCAATGGGCCTGGAAGTCCCAGATTTTGTCTGTGTGGTTGCCGCAATCTTTTGCCTGGACGTATTGATCGCCAGAGCTTCCTTTCCTTTGGAACCACGAGGATGGTCGCTATTGGAAGATGACCGTTTCCCTTTGTCAGAGGTGGAGATCATGATTCCATTATCACGCGCCTTCCGACTGTTGTCTTCGACGGCCACCGCTGAGATGATAAACGAGGGCCAATCATAAAACTGATATGGTCCTGTGAACACCGAGATCAATGGGAGAAGGTTCTTCCGGCAAATGTCCACCAAGGCTGAATCCGAAACTCCGGGAGGCATCTGCAATGTGGCCTGACGAAAATGTTTAATGAAAGTACGAACGTTCTCTTTCTCCTTCTGCTTCACTTCGATGAGTGAGGACATAGACATGTCCATACCTCCTTCATAAAATCGAGCAAAGAAAAGAGTCTTGAAATCTTTAAAGGAAGTACTATAATTGTCCGCAAGACTACGGTACCATTGATAGGCCACGCCAGACAGACAGCCTTTGAACACTCGAGTGAGAAGGGCATCATTCCCTTACAATAACACCGTCATCATGCTAAAGTAGTTCATGTACTGGCTCGGTGATATCTTTCCCTCAAACAAAGCCATAGCCTGTGGTTTGTACTTTGGAGGGAAAGGGACCTCGTCCCAGATAACTGGGTAGGGCTGGTTGATGCCCAACTTCTTGAGCTGATCCTTGTGCTTCAAGGCGTCAAATTGGGCTTTTAATTCCCGAAATGCCTGCATCGGATCTTCAGTTAGGAAAGGGACCGCTGAGGGGTGAGAGACCGGTTGTATTGTAACCCCAACAGGAGGTGATACGTTTTCTGGGTTGAGAGGTCGAGGAGCAGCTGATTCTTGATCTTGAATAGGCTCCTGACTTGATGGTATATCTACCCCCACCCGTAGTGGAGTTGGAGGAACGGGTACAGCTGTGTGTTGAGTCAGCATCATCTGGTGCATATTCTTCATCATGGACTGTATCTCTTTCAGAGATGTCTCCAACACAGCGATGCGCTGCTCAGTACTTCCTGATGAGGAAGCCTTTTCGCGTTCATCTTCGATGGCATAGACTCTCATTTCTCTGGATGTCATTGAAGGGTTAGTATAGGTCTCTGTAAAGAATGACTCTATACTTTCAGTATCTGATTCGGGAAACTGGCGACCCCCAGTGTCGGAATCAGAAGAATACGAAGCCGGTTGTCGTGACTTCGAACGGGTGTTTCGGAACACCCCAGCTTCGATGTTCTCAAGGAGTCTATTGAATCTCCTTTGGCTTGGAGTTCTAGAGGGATGACGTCTTGAATTTGATCTTCCTCTAGGAATGTGTGATGCCATGTTTACCGATGCGAATGTCGGTTCTTCTTCCTGTAAGGACAAAGAGTAGTTCAACCGGT
This sequence comes from Iris macrosiphon, assembly GCA_036927795.1. Classification (NCBI taxonomy): domain Eukaryota; kingdom Viridiplantae; phylum Streptophyta; class Magnoliopsida; order Asparagales; family Iridaceae; genus Iris; species Iris macrosiphon. The sequence goes on along the minus strand of JAYESA010000010.1, from coordinate 163,640,577 downwards.
CAAAAACTGACCGTTTTGCCTTAGAACGGCAATAATTAACTCACTACTAGAAAAAGCGGGATAAGCGACGTATTTTAGCGACTCCTAATAAAAACGTCACTAAATTAGCGACTCCATAAAAAATGTCGCTAGACGTCGCTAAATGGCGACATTTAGCGACGTTTAGCGACTTTTATTAAGATTTAAAAAGATTAGTCGCTACAAGTTTGATTAAGGTCGCTAAACGTCGCTAATTTGTATAATTTAGCAACGTTTAGCGTCGTAATTAGCGACGTATATATTAAAATATTCAGCAACGTATTTAGCGACGTAACCGACGTCGCTAAGTTTTATTTAGCGACGTTATTTTATGACGTCGCTACACGTCGCTAAATTTTGGTTAATTTAGCGCTCAGTTCTTTTTTCCCCATCTGCAAAAATTTTGAAAGTTTTGAAAACCTTTCGATTTCCCCCACCCCCCCCTCTCCGGGGACCGGCTCTCAACGGCTGCGGCTACTCCGGCATCCCCTCCTCCTCCTCGAGCTCTAGGTAAACCCTCTCTCTCTCTCTCTCTCTCTCTCTCTCTCTCTCTCATGTGACACTGACACAACACACACTTGACAGACACGACACACACACACAGACACTGACAGACATACACGACACACACACACAGACGCAGACACACACACACGACACACACACACAGACGCAGACACACACACACAGCCGCAGATTAGGGTTAGGGTTAGGTTTCGGGTTAGGGTTAGGGTTACGTTTATGGTTTTTGATCAGGGGTTAGGGTTAGGGTTAGGGTTAGGTTTAGGGTTTTTGATCAGGGGTTAGGGTTAGGATTAGGGTTAGGTTTAGGGTTTTTGATCAGGGGTTAGGGTTAGGGTTAGGTTTAGGGTTTTTGATCAGGGGTTAGGGTTAGGGTTAGTTTTAGGGTTAGGGTTAGGTTTTTTGACCTGGGGTTAGGGTTAGGGTTAGGTTTAGGGCTTTTGATCAGGATTGATTTCTATACATTCATAAACCAAACATTATCAATTTGGCAATCAAGCTAATAGTGGATCATTTGTAATTGATAATTATTTGTTTAGGGATCAATTGTTGCTATTTGTTTAGGGATCAATTTGGCAATCAAGCTAATAGTGGATCATTTGTAATTGATAATTATGAAACTGAATTTTTCACAATTTGTCATTGAAGAGATGTCATTGAAGAGGGGTGGATTTACGAAACTGAATTTTTAAATGATTGTCTTATATGATTGTCTTATATCCCTTATTAGTATCGTATTTGTATCACTATGTCTATATAGTCAGCATCATTTCTACGTATCAAGCACTAAATGACTCTAAAATACACTGACACACCAAAATCTTGTTGTGACCATATCGCATGCCCATATCATGTATCAGAGTATCACTATGTCTATATAGTCAGCATCATTTCAAAGTAACAAAACAAAACTTCAGATTTCGACCCACAAACACCAACCATATATTTGTATGAAATTACTACATGAATGACAAGTTGGGATATAATAGTACAACCTCACATTATTTTTCTACGGAATCATATATACAGTTTAAGATTATTAACCCAAATCATGATTGGAAGAAGTTCCGATAGTACCATTAAAAGATATGTACCAGCTAGAAACAGGGCAAACAGAGTATAATGTACAGAAAATACACAACACAAATGTCTTAAGTATATATACCAGATAGAAACAGGGCAAACAGAGTATAAATTTTTTTTTTGTTGTTCGATACGAATAAGCGATATGTCTTAAGTATATATTTTCATCTATCTTACCAGATGGCACCCAAGAGAGCGACACCTCCTACTGTTAAGGAGGAAGTGATGCCTCCTACTGGTAAACGCAAAGTGATGCCTCTTACTGTTAAGGAGGAAGAGATACCACCTGCTGTATCTCAGACGGAGAGTTCCAATCACCCAGCACCTATAGCGGCTGTATCTCAGACGGGGAGTTCCAGTCACCCAGCACCCATAGCGAAGCTTGATAACATAAACGTTGTTTATGCGCAGTATTTGAGGGACTGGTATCTGCCCCATTTTGGATATCCTCGAGATTGATACTGTGATTTTCATATACTTATATATTGTCACTACCACATTTTCTAGGAAAGGGTATTTTAGTCATTTCCTATTTAATTAAATATTGTGCATGGTAAATAATTTTTGTTGTATTATTTATTTGTTGTTGGGTGCTATTAAATTATTTTAGACTTATTTTAGTGGACCCAACTAGTTTAGTTTGGACCCATGGACCAACATGAATTAAATAGTTAGACTTGGCCCATTTAGAAAGCCCATAGTTAAGGAGATGGATTAAATTAATTAAATGATTAGACTAGAAGCTTCCTTCCTTAATTATTTCTTCATGCTTAGTGTGCCAGCAGGTGAAAGCCGAGAGGCAGAGGCCAGGAGGTTTACTTCAGCCATTACCCATTCCAGAGTGGAGGTGGGAACACATTACTATGGATTTTGTGTCCGGACTACCACGATCTCCAGGAGGGAAAGACGCGATTTGGGTCATTGTTGATAGATTGACCAAGTCGGCCCACTTTTTGCCTTTTAAGGTGGATTTGTCTACGGAGAAGCTGGCAGAGATGTATGTGAGGCAGATCGTTAGGATACATGGAGTTCCCGTCAGCATAGTCTCGGATCGGGATAGTCGTTTCACTTCTCATTTCTGGAGGAGTTTGCAGGAGAGTTTGGGCACTCAACTCAAATTCAGTACTGCATATCATCCCCAGACAGATGGGCAGTCAGAGAGGACTATTCAGACTCTCGAGGATATATTACGCACTTGTGTACTAGATTTTGGGGGTTCTTGGGAGGACCATCTCCATTTGGTAGAGTTTGCTTACAACAACAGTTACCAGGCCAGTATAGAGATGTCACCTTTTGAAGCTCTATATGGTCGGAGGTGTCGTACTCCTTTGTCTTGGGACGATGTTGGAGAGAGAGTTTTGCTTGGGCCAGAGATGGTTGTGGATGCAGCGGAGAAGGTTCAGTTGATCAGAGATAGACTTCGAGTGGCGCAGGACAGACAGCGGCATTGGGCCGATAGCCATCGGAGACCTTTGGAGTTCGAGGTATAGTTTAGATTTTTTTGTTTTGTGATTGTTCTTGGTTGTTTGTTATAGATTAAGTTATTAAGGTGGTGTTTTGTTCTAGGTGGGTGGTTTGGTGTTTCTGAGGATTTCTCCGATACGAGGCACGATTCGCTTCGGTGGAGGCGGAAAGCTTAGTCCGCGATTCATTGGACCTTTCACTATCCTAGAGAGGGTCGGTGCAGTTGCTTATAGACTAGACTTGCCACCTGCATTGGAGGGAGTGCACAACGTGTTTCATGTGTCGCAGTTTAGACGATACGTGGCAGATCCTAGTCATGTATTGGATCACTCAGAGATAGAGGTGGGCCCTACTCTTAGCTATCCAGAGCAGCCAGTTGGGATTCTGGATCGGAGAGAGAAGGTGCTGAGGAACCAGACTATTCCTTTGGTGCGCGTCGCATGGAGGCATCACTCTCCGGGGGAGTCTACCTGGGAGAGAGAGGATGAAATGCGAGAGCGTTACCCATATTTGTTTGTACCTTGAGGTATGTTATTTCCTAGTTATGTTCTGTTCATTGTTATGTTCTGTTCATTGTTATGTTCTGTTCATTAGTTAGTTGTGATTCTTTAGTTCTTTTCTGTGATTTTCTGGGGGTAGTTTTCGTCTTTGAATTTCGAAGACGAAATTATTTTAAAGAGGGTAGACTTGTCACTACCATATTTTCTAGGAAAGGGTATTTTAGTCATTTCCTATTTAATTAAATATTGTGCATGGTAAATATTTTTTGTTGTATTATTTATTTGTTGTTGGGTGCTATTAAATTATTTTGGACTTATTTTAGTGGACCCAACTAGTTTAGTTTGGACCCATGGACCAACATGAATTAAATAGTTAGACTTGGCCCATTTAGAAAGCCCATAGTTAAGGAGATGGATTAAATTAATTAAATGATTAGACTAGAAGCTTCCTTCCTTAATTATTTCTTCATGAGAGGCCCCAAGGGGTACATTGAACATTTTACAATTGCTTGGGGGAGGGGCAATGGCCGGCCTATTAATGAGGGGGGGGAATTTCTCTCTCCTCTCATTTCATTCCAAATCTAGATCTAGAATTTTCCCACTACCAAATTCCCTCCATTCCCAATCCAATTCTCTACCAAATTCATTCCAAATTCTTCCCAATTCACCATTAGAGAAGGAGAAAGCAAGGATCTAGAAGAAGGAAGCAAGGATCTACAAAGAGGAGCAAGGATCTACAATTTGGAAACAAGTTCATCTCAATTGGAGGTTTCATTGAGAATCCATCTCCCAATAGGTATAATTCAGTTTTTCCCATTTAAATAGCTTCTAAATCTGAGATTTAATCATGTAAAATCAACCTATATGTATGTACTACCCATAGGACTTTGTTTTGTGTTCATAGGAGACCCATGGAGAAAGTTATGGTGCTTTTTGTGTCAATTTTATTGGAATTCCGAATTTACAATTTGTTGTGTGTCAATTGATCCTATAGATCAATTTGGCATGTACTTATGTGTTTGGGGCTAGTGTCGTGTCCATATTTGGGTACTTGTGGTTCGTATCCCAACTATTTGGTGATACGTGTCATTTGGGGGTTTTCCTCCGACACGGGGCTTTGAACATGTCGTATTTTGACACGGACACATAGATCTACTTTTGACACTTTGATTTGTTCATAAATATTATTTGTGATTTGTTTGTGTCCTTCGGGGTGCAATTGGTTGTGTGTTGGACTCGTGTTGCATGCGTATCCTAGATCTAGTGGGATACGGTGTGATACTCTCCAATTGTGTGTATTTTTGCATAGATCTAATTAATTGTGGTTTAATTCTTCATTTATAATTAGTAAATATATATGGATATTATATATTTATTTTGTGTATTTATTATATAATTATTGTAGCATGGATCTATATTTTTGTGTGTGCTAATATGGTGTACAATATAATATGTAGTTTCTTGCATGCAATTATATATGTTACTACTTGTTAATAATATAAAGTATACATAAAATGTTTTATAAAAATATATTTATGTGTTTGATTGTGTAATGATATTATTTATAGTTATTATGTAATTATTGTATATTAATGTATATTTTAGGTGTGCTTCTAGCCATGTAAATTATGTACATTAATATGTTATTTGTGTTAGTATTTATTAAATATTTGAATGTATAAGTTTATGTGTATATTAATATATATATATGTATATATTTATAAATGGTTTTATATATATATAGATATTGTTTATATATTATGTTTTTATATATATATTTATATATATATAACTTATTTTTGGTGACAGTGAATTAATGACAGTGAAACTGTCATTAATTAGCCGAATACAGCAGCCGTTGTAGCCTTCGGGCAATTAATGACAAACCTGTCATTAATTGCAGCAGCGGGAAACACAGCAACTTTTTCGCGACGATTTTCCGCGACAGTTTAACTGTTAGCGTAACCAAGGCAGTAGTGGTTTATTAATTCGGTTTCTGTGACAGTTCTTCTGTGACAGTCAAGACTGTCACTCTTAAACCTGTTTTAATTTAATCCTGTTTTTATTCACTGTTTTCAGTGACGCTTTGACAGTTTTAAATTATATTGTATATATTATTATTGTATATATATATATGTATATATATATGTGTTTTGTGAGGTATAATATTTGTTATAATATATTATGTTATTTGTATAAATATTGGGTTGTATATATATTATTTTAGGGTATATATTAATTGTATTATTAGTATACTTTGTGTGAGTTTCTTTTGGAATCTAATTTGATTCCTAAATTGTTGTAGTTTATCTCTATATTATTTTATAGATGTCTTGTGAGGTTGACTTTAGAGTTGACCATAGTTGACTTTTGACTTAGAATTGACTTATTGACCTAGAAGTTGTCTAGTTTGACTTGTTCTCTTTTCGGGACCTTGTATTAATGTGGTATTCCATATCTAGGTCTTCGAGGCACCGAGTCAGACATTTGTGAGACTGTTCATTGGACTTCAGGCGAGTACATTCTATGATAGTTTCTCATTTATGATATCCTCTATGTTCGTTGTATCTAGTGTAGATATACATGTTTCTCTTGATACTATGGTTACACGGATTGGTATATCCGGATCTCATCATGAGATGTTATTCCTTGGTATATGGTGTATATGGTGCAAGTATTGTTTTATTGGTTATCTTGTACATGTACAGACACCGATTCTCGGGGAGACTAGCTATCTTCTTGGGGAATCTAGTGCCATAGCATACCGTGGTTGGATCTATTATACCAGTCGGGGGTGGGGAGTATTAGTATAGATATGTGATCAAATCCCTATTGAATAAAGTCTTGTTTCCTGAATAGTGTTGATCATACACAGCACGTATGATTAGCCAGGCCGCATTGCATCTTGCCCAAGCCGATCACATGTTAAGCTGTACTCACACACTTAGTCATTAGTACTATTGTTCCATCAGCATATTGTTCATTATTGTATTTCTTTCCAGTATTTCCTTATTGTCTATACATTCTTGTATCTATTTAAGCATCTTGTTTATCCACAGCTATTTACTGTTACATAGTTTTTATCATTATTTGAGAACTGCTGTTAGGGTTGTACTCTGCTCCTTTCCTGACTGGATATATTTTTCCAGATGACACTGAGGAGTACCCTACCTATTATGGACCCCAGGATGTTGTGGGTTTAGATTCTGAGACCCTGGCTCAAGAGGGACTTATCCCAACTGAGACAGTTGACCCTGGAGTTGTAGCTTTGTAGTGTTGTAGTATTCTTTTGTACTGGATTTGTCTCCAGCTTATTTCTGTTATTCTTCAGACTCATTGATGTATTATTTAGACTCATGAGTTGTATTGTGACTATTGATTTCTTTATCTGATTCGTGCTCATTCTATCTGTCACGACCCGCACCCGGTGTAAGGGTACTAGTCGGAAACAACGCCCAGCCTACGCCGCAGAATCGGCGGTAGAACGCTGTCTAGATAATCTATCTAATATAATGAACCACCAATAATGATAAAATACTCAATCACAGAACTAAGATAGAATGAGCACGAATCAGATAAAGAATAGAATAGTCACAATACAACTCATGAGTCTAAAATAATACATCAATGAGTCTGAAGAAAAACAGAAATAAGCTGGAGACAAATCCAGTACAAAAGAATACTACAAAACTATAAAGCTACAACTCCAGGGTCAACTGTCTCAGTTGGGATAAGTCCCTCTTGAGCCAGGGTCTCAGAATCTAAACCCACAACATCCTGGGGTCCATAGTAGGTATGGTACTCCTCAGTGTCATCTGGAAAAATATTTCCAGTCAGGAAGGAGCAGAGTACAACCCTAACAGCAGTTCTCAAATAATGATAAAAACTATATAACAGTAAATAGCTGTGGATAAACAAGATGCATAAATAGATACAAGAAATGTATAGACAATAAAGAAGTACTGGAAAGAAATACAATAATGAACAATATGCTGATGGAACAAGAATACTAATGACTAAGTGTGTGAGTACTAGCTTAAACATGTGATCGGCTTGGGAACTTGCACAAGAGTATAATGGCCTGGCTGATTATACGTGCGGTGTATGATCAACACTCACAAGGAATAAGACATGCACAAGGAGGGTATGATCACATATCTACACTAAAATACTCCCCACCCCCGACTGGTATAATAGATCCAACCACGGTACGTTATGGCACGAGATTCCCCAAGAAGAGAGCGACTCCTCCCGAAAATCGGTGTCTGTACATGTACAAGATAACCAATGAAACAATACTTGCACCATATACACCATATACCAAGGAATAACATCTCATGACGAGATCCGGATTTACCAATCCGTGTAACAATAGTGTCAAGAGAACATGTAAATCTACACTAGATACAACGAACATAGAGGATATCATAAATGAGAAACTATCAGAGAATGTACTCGCCTGAAGTCCAATGAACAGTCTCACAAATGTCTGACTCGGTGCCTCGAAGACCTAGATATGGAATACAACATTAAAACAAGGTCCCGGAAAGAGAACAAGTCAAACTAGACAACTTCTAGGTCAATAACTCAATTCTAAGGCAAAAGTCAACTATGGTCAACTCTAAAGTCCACTAAAGTCAAACATGGTCAAACCCAAAGTCAACCTCACAAAACATCAATAAAAATAATATAGAAATAAAATACAACAATTTAGGAATCAAATTAGATTCCAAAAGAAACTCACACAAAGTATACTAATAATACAATTAATATATACCTTAAAAATATATATATACAACCCAATATTCATATAATTAAAATACTATATTATAACAATTATTATACCTCACAAAACACATATATATATACATATAAATATATACAAATACAATATATAATATATACATTAAATCTGTCAAAGCGTCACTGAAAACAGTGAGCTAAGAATACAATTTAATTAAAACGGCTAATAGTGACAGTTTCGTCTGTCACCGAAAAACTGTCGCAGAAAAAACTGAATACAATTCCTACTGCCGACTGGATCGCTGACAGTTTAAAACCGTCGCAGAAAGACTGTCGCGGAAAATCCGCTCAGACCCGCCCACTGCTAATTAATGACAGATTTGTCATTAAATGCATTTAAATGCACAGAGTTACAGCGGCTGCTGTATCGGCTAATTAATGACAATTTTACTGTCATTAATTCACTGTTACTAAAACAATCAAAATATATATATATATATATATATATAACAATATATATATATATACAATAAAATCACAATACAATATAATTAAATAACTAATAATTATATACTTATATATATACACATCTACACTTATAATTAAATATCAATTGTTACAAACTCATGTACATATTAATGTAAATATTTTATATGGCTAGAAGCACACCTAAAATATATACATTGATATACAATAAGTTCATAATAATTATAAATAATACAATTACACAATCAAACACATAAATATATTTTATAAAATATTTTATGTATAAATTATATTATTTAACAAGTAGTAACATATATATTTGCATGCAAGAAAGCTACATATTATATTGTATATTATATTAGCACACACAAAATATAGATCTATGCTACAATAATTACTATAATAAATACACAAAATAAATATATAATATCCATATATATTTACTAATTATAAATGAAGAATTGAACCACAATTAATTAGATCTATGCAAAATACACACAATTGGAGAGTATCTCACCGTATTCCACTAGATCTAGGATACGCATGCGACACGAGTCCAACACACAACCAAATGCACCCCGAAGGACACAAACAAATCACAAATAATATTTATGAACAAATCAAAGTGTCAAAAGTAGATCTATGTGTCCGTGTCAAAATACGACATGTTCAAAGCCCCGTGTCGGAGGAAAACCCCCAAATGACACGTATCACCAAATAGTTGGGATACGAACCACAAGTATCCCAATATGGACACGACACTAGCCTCAAACATAAATCTCATGTCCAATTGATCTATAGGATCAATTGACACACACAACAAAATGTAAATTCGGAATTCCAACAAAATTGATACAAAAAGCACCATAACTTTCTCCATGGGTCTCCTATGAACACAAAACAAAGTCCTATGGGTAGTACATACATATAGGTTGATTTTACATGATTAAATCCCAGATTTAGAAGCTATTTAAATGGGAAAATCTGAATTATACCTATTGGGAGATGGATTCCCAATGAAACCTCCAATTGAGATGAACTTGCTTCCAAATTGTAGATCATTGCTCCTCTTTGTAGATCCTTGCTTCCTTATTCTAGATCTTTGCTTTCTTCTTCTCTAATGGTGAATTGGGAAGAATTTGGAATGAATTTGGTAGGGAATTGGATTGGGAATGGAGGGAATTTGGTAGTGGGAAAATTCTAGATCTAGATTTGGAATGAAATGAGAGAAGAGAGAAATTTCCCCCCCTCATTAATAGGCCGGCCATAGCCCCTCCCCCAAGCAATTGTAAAATGTCCAATGTACCCCTTGGGGCCTCTCATGAAGAAATAATTAAGGAAGGAAGCTTCTAGTCTAATCATTTAATTAATTTAATCCATCTCCTTAACTATGGGCTTTCTAAATGGGCCAAGTCTAACTAGTTAATTCATGTTGGTCCATGGGTCCAAACTAAACTAGTTGGGTCCACTAAAATAAGTCCAAAATAATTAAATAATAACTAACAACAATTAAATAATACAACAAATAATTATTTACCATGCACAATATTTATTTAAATAGGAAATTACCAAAATACCCTTTCCTAGAAAATGTGGTAGTGACAAGTCTACCCTCCTTAAAATAATTTCGTCCTCGAAATTCAAAGACGAAAACTACCCCCAGAAAATCACAGAACATAACTAAAGAATCACAACTAACTAATGAACAGAACATAACAATGAACAGAACATAACTAGAAAATAACATACCTCAAGGTACAAACAAATATGGATAACGCTCTCGCATTTCATCCTCTCTCTCCCAGGTAGACTCCCCCGGAGAGTGATGCCTCCATGCGACGCGCACCAAAGGAATAGTCTGGTTCCTCAGCACCTTCTCTCTCTGATCCAGAATCCCAACTGGCTGCTCTGGATAGCTAAGAGTAGGGCCCACCTCTATCTCTGAGTGATCCAATACATGACTAGGATCTGCCACGTATCGTCTCAACTGCGACACATGAAACACATTATGCACTCCCTCCAATGCAGGTGGCAAGTCTAGTCTATAAGCAACTGCACCGACCCTCTCTAAAATAGTGAAAGGTCCAATGAATCGCGGACTAAGCTTTCCGCCTCCACCGAAGCGAATCGTGCCTCGTGTCGGAGAAATCCTCAGAAACACCAAACCACCCACCTAGAACAAAACACCACCTTAAGAACTTAATCTATAACAAACAACCAAGAACAAACAAAAATCTAAACTATACCTCGAACTCCAAAGGTCTCCGATGGCTATCGGCCCAATGCCGCTGTCTGTCCTGCGCCACTCGAAGTCTGTCTCTGATCAACTGAACCTTCTCTGCTGCATCCACAACCATCTCTGGCCCAAGCAAAACTCTCTCTCCAACATCGTCCCAAGACAAAGGAGTACGACACCTCCGACCATATAGAGCTTCAAAAGGTGACATCTCTATACTGGCCTGGTAACTGTTGTTGTAAGCAAACTCTACCAAATGGAGATGGTCCTCCCAAGAACCCCCGAAATCTAGTACACAAGTGCGCAACATATCCTCGAGAGTCTGAATAGTCCTCTCTGACTGCCCATCTGTCTGGGGATGATATGCAGTACTAAACTTGAGCTGAGTGCCCAAACTCTCCTGCAAACTCCTCCAGAAATGAGAAGTGAAATGACTATCCCGATCTGAGACTATGCTGACGGAAACTCCATGTATCCTAACGATCTGCCTCACATACATCTCTGCCAGCTTCTCCGTAGACAAACCCACCTTGAAAGGCAAAAAGTGGGCCGACTTGGTCAACCTATCAACAATGACCCAAATCGCGTCTTTCCCTCCTGGAGATCGTGGTAGTCCGAACACAAAATCCATAGTAATGTGTTCCCACTTCCACTCTGGAATGGGTAATGGCTGAAGTAAACCTCCTGGCCTCTGCCTCTCGGCTTTCACCTGCTGGCACACTAAGCATCTGGATACAAATTGTGCCACTTCCCTCTTCATGCCATACCACCACACACTCTCTCGCATATCCCGATACATCTTGTTAGCACCTGGATGTATGGAATACTGGGAGCGATGCGCTTCCTGCAACACCTCCTCATGCAACTCCCCACTAGGCACACACAATCTAACTCCATGCCTCAAAGATCCATCCTCTGCAATAGTGAAATCATCCTCCAATCCTGCTCTCACCTGAGCTCTGATACTCCTCAAGGATACATCATCATACTGTGCTGCCTTGATCCTATCCATCAAATCTGAATGTATCTGCAATCCCCACATCTGCATAGCACCACCAGGAACAATCACCTCAATGCCCAAGCTCTCCAAGTCCTCCAACAAATATCGATCCTGTGTCAAGAACATAGCTACCGGATACCTGCTCAAAGCATCGGCAACTACATTGGCTTTCCCAGGATGATATTGCAAAGAGATATCAAAATCCTTCATCAGTTCCAACCACCGACGCTGCCTCATGTTCAACTCCTTCTGTGTGAAAACGTACTTCAAGCTTTTGTGGTCTGTGAAGATCTCCACACGCTCTCCGTACAAATAATGTTTCCACAACTTCAGAGCGAAAATGACGGCTGCCAACTCCAAATCATGGGTAGGATAGTTCTTTTCATGAGGACGCAATTGCCTGGATGCATAGGCAATCACTTTCCCATGCTGCTGAAGAACACAACCTAAACCCTTCCCCGATGCATCACTATAAATAGTGAAACCTCCGGACCCTGATGGCAACGTCAAAATAGGAGCAGACGTCAACCTCTTCTTCAACTCCTCAAAAGCAACCTGGCAATCCTCCGTCCAAACAAACTCCACATCCTTCCTTGTGAGTCTGGTCATCGGCTCGGCAATCCTCGAAAAATCTTGCACAAACTTCCTGTAGTAGCCTGCCAATCCCAAGAAACTCCTGATCTCTGCTACCGAACTCGGAGTCTTCCAAGATTCCACTGCTGAAATCTTCTTCGGATCCACTGAAATACCATCACCAGTCACAACATGCCCCAAGAATTCCACCTTGTCCAAGAAAAACTCACATTTGGACAACTTCCCATACAACTTCTCCTTCCTCAGCACATCCAACACAATCCTCAAATGCTCCTCATGCTCCTCCGGTGTCTTCGAGTATATGAGTATGTCGTCGATGAACACCACCACGAACTTGTCAAGGTACTGGTGGAACACCTTGTTCATCAAGTTCATAAATACCGCCGGTGCATTAGTCAAACCAAACGGCATCACCATAAACTCGTACTGACCATACCGAGTTCTAAAAGCAGTCTTCGGTATGTCCTCCGGCTTCACCTTCACCTGATGGTAGCCTGATCTCAAATCTATCTTAGAAAATACCTTCGCACCACTCAACTGATCAAACAGATCATCAATCCGTGGCAAAGGATACTTATTCTTGATAGTGAGATTATTCAAAGCCCTGTAATCAATGCACATACGCACCGATCCATCCTTCTTCGGTACAAACAATACCGGGGCTCCCCATGGTGAAGAACTCGATCTGATAAACCCCTTATCCTGCAATTCGTCCACCTGCTTCTTCAACTCGACCAGCTCGCTGTTGTTTACTCTACTTGGTTCGAAGAAGCAGGTGGACGAATTGCAGGATAAGGGGTTTATCAGATCGAGTTCCTCACCATGGGGAGCCCCGGTATTGTTTGTACCGAAGAAGGATGGATCGGTGCGTATGTGCATTGATTACAGGGCTTTGAATAATCTCACTATCAAGAATAAGTATCCTTTGCCACGGATTGATGATCTGTTTGATCAGTTGAGTGGTGCGAAGGTATTTTCTAAGATAGATTTGAGATCAGGCTACCATCAGGTGAAGGTGAAGCCGGAGGACATACCGAAGACTGCTTTTAGAACTCGGTATGGTCAGTACGAGTTTATGGTGATGCCGTTTGGTTTGACTAATGCACCGGCGGTATTTATGAACTTGATGAACAAGGTGTTCCACCAGTACCTTGACAAGTTCGTGGTGGTGTTCATCGACGACATACTCATATACTCGAGGACACCGGAGGAGCATGAGGAGCATTTGAGGATTGTGTTGGATGTGCTGAGGAAGGAGAAGCTGTATGGGAAGTTGTCCAAGTGTGAGTTTTTCTTGGACAAGGTGGAATTCTTGGGGCATGTTGTGACTGGTGATGGTATTTCAGTGGATCCGAAGAAGATTTCAGCAGTGGAATCTTGGAAGACTCCGAGTTCGGTAGCAGAGATCAGGAGTTTCTTGGGATTGGCAGGCAACTACAGAAAGTTTGTGCAAGATTTTTCGAGGATTGCCGAGCCGATGACCAGACTCACAAGGAGGGATGTGGAGTTTGTTTGGACGGAGGATTGCCAGGCTGCTTTTAAGGAGTTGAAGAAGAGGTTGACGTCTACTCCTATTTTGACGTTGCCATCAGGGTCCGGAGGTTTCACTATTTATAGTGATGCATCGGGGAAGGGTTTAGGTTGTGTTCTTCAGCAGCATGGGAAAGTGATTGCCTATGCATCCAGGCAATTGCGTCCTCATGAAAAGAACTATCCTACCCATGATTTGGAGTTGGCAGCCGTCATATTCGCTCTGAAGTTGTGGAAACATTATTTGTATGGAGAGCGTGTGGAGATCTTCACAGACCACAAAAGCTTGAAGTACGTTTTCACGCAGAAGGAGTTGAACATGAGGCAGCGTCGGTGGTTGGAACTGATGAAGGATTTTGATATCTCTTTGCAATATCATCCTGGGAAAGCCAATGTAGTTGCCGATGCTTTGAGCAGGTATCCGGTAGCTATGTTCTTGACGCAGGATAGATATTTGTTGGAGGACTTGGAGAGCTTGGGCATTGAGGTGATTGTTCCTGGGTGTGCTATGCAGATGTGGGGATTGCAGATACACTCAGATTTGATGGACAGGATCAAGGCAGCACAGTATGATGATATATCTTTGAGGAGTATTAGAGCTCAGGTGAGAGCAGGATTAGAGGATGATTTCACTATTGCAGAGGATGGATCTTTGAGGCATGGAGTTAGATTGTGTGTGCCTAGTGGGGAGTTGCGAGAGGAGGTGTTGCAGGAAGCGCATCGCTCTCAGTATTCCATACATCCAGGTGCTAACAAGATGTATCGGGATATGCGAGAGAGTGTGTGGTGGTATGGCATGAAGAGGGAAGTGGCACAATTTGTATCCAGATGCTTAGTGTGCCAGCAGGTGAAAGCCGAGAGGCAGAGGCCAGGAGGTTTACTTCAGCCATTACCCATTCCAGAGTGGAGGTGGGAACACATTACTATGGATTTTGTGTCCGGACTACCACGATCTCCAGGAGGGAAAGACGCGATTTGGGTCATTGTTGATAGATTGACCAAGTCGGCCCACTTTTTGCCTTTTAAGGTGGGTTTGTCTACGGAGAAGCTGGCAGAGATGTATGTGAGGCAGATCGTTAGGATACATAGAGTTCCCGTCAGCATAGTCTCGGATCGGGATAGTCGTTTCACTTCTCATTTCTGGAGGAGTTTGCTGGAGAGTTTGGGCACTCAGCTCAAATTCAGTACTGCATATCATCCCCAGACAGATGGGCAGTCAGAGAGGACTATTCAGACTCTCGAGGATATGTTGCGCACTTGTGTACTAGATTTCGGGGGTTCTTGGGAGGACCATCTCCATTTGGTAGAGTTTGCTTACAACAACAGTTACCAGGCCAGTATAGAGATGTCACCTTTTGAAGCTCTATATGGTCGGAGGTGTCGTACTCCTTTGTCTTGGGACGATGTTGGAGAGAGAGTTTTGCTTGGGCCAGAGATGGTTGTGGATGCAGCGAAGAAGGTTCAGTTGATCAGAGATAGACTTCGAGTGGCGCAGGACAGACAGCGGCATTGGGCCGATAGCCATCGGAGACCTTTGGAGTTCGAGGTATAGTTTAGATTTTTTTTGTTTTGTGATTGTTCTTGGTTGTTTGTTATAGATTAAGTTATTAAGGTGATGTTTTGTTCTAGGTGGGTGGTTTGGTGTTTCTGAGGATTTCTCCGACACGAGGCACGATTCGCTTCGGTGGAGGCGGAAAGCTTAGTCCGCGATTCATTGGACCTTTCACTATCCTAGAGAGGGTCGGTGCAGTTGCTTATAGACTAGACTTGCCACCTGCATTGGAGGGAGTGCACAACGTGTTTCATGTGTCGCAGTTGAGATGATACGTTACAGATCCTAGTCATGTATTGGATCACTCAGAGATAGAGGTGGGCCCTACTCTTAGCTATCCAGAGCAGCCAGTTGGGATTCTGGATCGGAGAGAGAAGGTGCTGAGGAACCAGACTATTCCTTTGGTGCGCGTCGCATGGAGGCATCACTCTCCGGGGGAGTCTACCTGGGAGAGAGAGGATGAAATGCAAGAGCGTTATCCATATTTGTTTGTACCTTGAGGTATGTTATTTCCTAGTTATGTTCTGTTCATTGTTATGTTCTGTTCATTGTTATGTTCTGTTCATTAGTTAGTTGTGATTCTTTAGTTCTGTTCTGTGATTTTCGGGGGGTAGTTTTCGTCTTTGAATTTCGAGGACGAAATTATTTTAAGGAGGGTAGACTTGTCACTACCACATTTTCTAGGAAAGGGTATTTTAGTCATTTCCTATTTAATTAAATATTGTGCATGGTAAATAATTTTTGTTGTATTATTTATTTGTTGTTGGGTTCTATTAAATTATTTTGGACTTATTTTAGTGGACCCAACTAGTTTAGTTTGGACCCATGGACCAACATGAATTAAATAGTTAGACTTGGCCCATTTAGAAAGCCCATAGTTAAGGAGATGGATTAAATTAATTAAATGATTAGACTAGAAGCTTCCTTCCTTAATTATTTCTTTATGAGAGGCCCCAAGGGGTACATTGGACATTTTACAATTGCTTGGGGGAGGGGCAATGGCCGGCCTATTAATGAGGGGGGGAAATTTCTCTCTCCTCTCATTTCATTCCAAATCTAGATCTAGAATTTTCCCACTACCAAATTCCCTCCATTCCGAATCCAATTTCCTACCAAATTCATTCCAAATTCTTCCCAATTCACCATTAGAGAAGGAGAAAGCAAGGATCTAGAAGAAGGAAGCAAGGATCTACAAAGAGGAGCAAGGATCTACAATTTGGAAGCAAGTTCATCTCAATTGGAGGTTTCATTGGAAATCCATCTCCCAATAGGTATAATTCAGTTTTTCCCATTTAAATAGCTTCTAAATCTGAGATTTAATCATGTAAAATCAACCTATATGTATGTACTACCCATAGGACTTTGTTTTGTGTTCATAGGAGACCCATGGAGAAAGTTATGGTGCTTTTTGTGTCAATTTTGTTGGAATTCCGAATTTACAATTTGTTGTGTGTGTCAATTGATCCTATAGATCAATTTGGCATGTACTTATGTGTTTGGGGCTAGTGTCGTGTCCATATTTGGGTACTTGTGGTTCGTATCCCAACTATTTGGTGATACGTGTCATTTGGGGGTTTTCCTCCGACACGGAGCTTTGAACATGTCGTATTTTGACACGGACACATAGATCTACTTTTGACACTTTGATTTGTTCATAAATATTATTTGTGATTTGTTTGTGTCCTTCAGGGTGCAATTGGTTGTGTGTTGGACTCGTGTCGCATGCGTATCCTAGATCTAGTGGGATACGGTGTGATACTCTCCAATTGTGTGTATTTTTGCATAGATCTAATTAATTGTGGTTTAATTCTTCATTTATAATTAGTAAATATATATGGATATTATATATTTATTTTGTGTATTTATTATGTAATTATTGTAGCATGGATCTATATTTTTGTGTGTGCTAATATGGTGTACAATATAATATGTAGCTTCTTGCATGCAATTATATATGTTACTACTTGTTAATAATATAAAGTATACATAAAATGTTTTATAAAAATATATTTATGTGTTTGATTGTGTAATGATATTATTTATAGTTATTATGTAATTATTGTATATTAATGTATATTTTTAGGTGTGCTTCTAGCCATATAAATTATGTACATTAATATGTTCTTTGTGTTAGTATTTATTAAATATTTGAATGTATAAGTTTATGTGTATATTAATATATATATGTATATATTTATTAATGGTTTTATATATATATAGATATTGTTTATATATTATGTTTTTATATATATATTTATATATATATATAACTTATTTTTGGTGACAGTGAATTAATGACAGTGAAACTGTCATTAATTAGCCGAATACAGCAGCCGCTGTAGCCTTCGGGCAATTAATGACAAACCTGTCATTAATTGCAGCAGCGGGAAACACAGCAGCTTTTTCGCGACGATTTTCCGCGACAGTTTAACTGTCAGCGTAACCAAGGCAGTAGTGGTTTATTAATTCGGTTTCTGTGACAGTTCTTCTGTGACAGTCAAGACTGTCACTATTAAACCTATTTTAATTTAATCATGTTTTTATTCACTGTTTTCAGTGACGCTTTGATAGTTTTAAATTATATTGTATATATTATTATTGTATATATATATATGTATATATATATGTGTTTTGTGAGGTATAATATTTGTTATAATATATTATGTTATTTGTATAAATATTGGGTTGTATATATATTATTTTAGGGTATATATTAATTGTATTATTAGTATACTTTGTGTGAGTTTCTTTTGGAATCTAATTTGATTCCTAAATTGTTGTAGTTTATCTCTATATTATTTTATAGATGTCTTGTGAGGTTGACTTTAGAGTTGACCATAGTTGACTTTTGACTTAGAATTGACTTATTGACCTAGAAGTTGTCTAGTTTGACTTGTTCTCTTTCCGGGACCTTGTATTAATGTGGTATTCCATATCTAGGTCTTCGAGGCACCGAGTCAGACATTTGTGAGACTGTTCATTGGACTTCAGGCGAGTACATTCTCTGATAGTTTCTCATTTATGATATCCTCTATGTTCGTTGTATCTAGTGTAGATATACATGTTTCTCTTGACACTATGGTTACACGGATTGGTATATCCGGATCTCGTCATGAGATGTTATTCCTTGGTATATGGTATATATGGTGCAAGTATTGTTTCATTGGTTATCTTGTACATGTACAGACACCGATTCTCGGGGAGACTAGCTATCTTCTTGGGGAATCTAGTGCCATAGCATACCGTGGTTGGATCTATTATACCAGTCGGGGGTGGGGAGTATTAGTATAGATATGTGATCAAATCCCTATTGAATAAAGTCTTGTTTCCTGAATAGTGTTGATCATACACAGCACGTATGATTAGCCAGGCCGCATTGCATCTTGCCCAAGCCGATCACATGTTAAGCTGTACTCACACACTTAGTCATTAGTACTATTGTTCCATCAGCATATTGTTCATTATTGTATTTCTTTCCAGTATTTCCTTATTGTCTATACATTCTTGTATCTATTTAAGCATCTTGTTTATCCACAGCTATTTACTGTTATATAGTTTTTATCATTATTTGAGAACTGCTGTTAGGGTTGTACTCTGCTCCTTTCCTGACTGGATATATTTTTCCAGATGACACTGAGGAGTACCCTACCTATTATGGACCCCAGGATGTTGTGGGTTTAGATTCTGAGACCCTGGCTCAAGAGGGACTTATCCCAACTGAGACAGTTGATCCTGGAGTTGTAGCTTTGTAGTGTTGTAGTATTCTTTTGTACTGGATTTGTCTCCAGCTTATTTCTGTTATTCTTCAGACTCATTGATGTATTATTTAGACTCATGAGTTGTATTGTGACTATTCATTTCTTTATCTGATTCGTGCTCATTCTATCTTAGTTCTGTGATTGAGTATTCTATCATTATTGGTGGTTCATTATATAGACTTTCTAGACAGCGTTCTACCGTCGATTCTGCGGCGTAGGCTGGGCGTTGTTTCCGACTAGTGCCCTTACACCGGGTGCGGGTCATGACATATATTATGCATTTTGTGTTACTTTGATACTCTGATATTTATATATTATGTATTTTGTGACGTTGTTTATGCCCATTTTGTGTGACTGTACTTTTATGACTGTGACACTTTTATTGTCTGTCTATAATATTTGTGTGTATTAATTGTATGACTGTGATACTTTTATTCATATTAAATGTTGTTAATCCGGTGTTGAGTGTTCCACCGAAGGGGTCGGCGAACCCATAGAATTCAACGGAGGGTTGCTCCGGGTCTATTTTTAATTAGAAATTTATAAATTGCAGGAATAATAGTTTGGAACAATTCTGTTTTTTTTTATTTTTTTGTAAAATTAGCGACGTATTTAGCGACGTTTAGCGACATTTTTATACGTCGCTAAACAAGTTGCTACTTAGCGACGTCATAAAACGTCGCTAAATACGTCGCAAATTGCGGACATGGCAGTACTGCCAGGTCATTAAAGACGTCGCTGTTACGTCGCTATATAAGTCACTAATTAGCGACGTTTAGCGACATTTAATTACGTCGCTAATTAGTGACTCAGAGTCGCTAAACGTTGCTAAGTTAGCGACACGTCTAAGTCGCTAAAAAACGTCGGTATAGCGACGTTTAGTGACGTTTTTCCTTTCAGCGACGTAATTATTACCGACTTCTGTAAAACGTCGCTAATTACGTCGCTAAACGTGATTAGCGACGTTTTTTGTCATTTAGCGACGTTTTTGGTCGTCGCTAATTTGACTTTTTCTGGTAGTGACTACAATTGTATGACTATTACAACAGTGCTCCTAGGAGGTATAATAGACATATCAGAAGATCCCTTGTCTTTGCGTTTCTGGATCAAGAAATCGCACAGATCAGGGGAATTAACAGAAGAATAAGGAGGAGAAGGCTTATTCTGCCTTTTTACATTCGACGAAATGCGGATATTGGGAACCCCAAGTCTTTTTCAGCCATACGAATAGAGTAGTTTAGCCATATGAGCAGTACATGATCCATGAGGAGCGTATCTATCCACAAAATAGGCCTTCTTTACGCCGAGGGGCTTCTCCTGGCGTAATTGGGAATTTTGCTCAGATTGGCATAAAATATTAGAAGTCTTCAAATGGCCATCATCATCCCGCGTAATCTGAAGTGCAGGCAACTTCTTTTCTATATGGCGTAAAAGCCGAGAGGTCAAAAATTCTGCCACTTGTTTTTCTTTGCAGAGATTGCAGGGACCATCTGCCACCTTATAGGCGGGAGATGTAATTTTACGCGCAGGGCGCGTTTGAAATTTCTGACTTGCTGCTGAGGCTTTATCAGAAACTATGTCTGCCCCGTCAGCGACGGGTGAAGAGTTTTTATGCGCAGAGCGCGTTGTATACTTCTGGGTTGGCACTGAGGCATTGCTAGAAGTTTTGTCTGTTCTGTCAGCGATGGGAGACTGAGTTTTACGCGCAAGGCGTGGAGTGGACTTCCGGATTGGCGCCAAGGCATTGCCAGAAGCTTTGTCTGCCACGTCAGCGATGGGAGACTGAGTTTTACGTGCAAGGCACGGAGGGAGCGATGCTACAACCTCGTTGGTCGGAGAGAGAGAGCCTGTAGGAAGGGCAGAGGATGTCCGGGGCATCCATACTTTATGCCATTTCCTGTTGTCTTGG
Organism: Iris macrosiphon; assembly: GCA_036927795.1. Taxonomy (NCBI): domain Eukaryota; kingdom Viridiplantae; phylum Streptophyta; class Magnoliopsida; order Asparagales; family Iridaceae; genus Iris; species Iris macrosiphon. The sequence goes on along the minus strand of JAYESA010000010.1, from coordinate 163,619,182 downwards.
ACAGAGAGGGGACGAGAGCTACCCCCTGCGTGAAGCATATCTTCAAAGGCGGACTGGTAACTGAACGACCAAAGTCTTCTTCGTTGCTCCAACGGACACAGCATCGTGTTGAGCAATAACTTTCTCATCAGAGGAGAAAGTGGTCCCCAGCAGAGTCGCCATATTGTGTTTGATAATAAACGAAAGAAATAAAAATAGTTTTATACGAAACCCTTTCTTAGGTTTACAAACAAGAAGTACTATTACTCCTATACGAGGATGTTAAGTACAAAATTTAAATTTGGGTAAATATTGCTATAGGAGTCTGATCTGCAGTCGATCACTTTGTCCCTTGGACCATACGATGACGAAGAAGTGCTATAGAAGAAGAAGAAGCTTCAAAGATCGCAAGAGGGATTGAACTCTCGTAACCGAAGTAGTCAATCAACACTCTCTGATGTGCCCTAGGATCTTCTCTCTCAATTTTCCGACTTTAAGTTCTCCAGCTCAAAGTCTTCTTTTTCAAAATCTTCGACCCTTCTCCAAAATCTTTGACCTTTCTCCAAAATCTTCGACCTTGGACCTCCGTGGACGGAGGTCTCTATTTATAGGCATCGAAACTGAACAGCAGAGAGAACCGCACCTTTTACGTGACGGTTATCATAACTGCTACCCACGTATAAATGATCTTCTGAAGAAGCGTGTGACATGTGTCCCATTAAGAGATAATGCGTATAACTGCTACGAAGATCACGACATGCAAGCCACGTAGATAACTGTCCCTCGCGTAGAGATGATTGGCGTAGAAGCCAAAGAACTGTCTCATTGGCATAAAAAAAACCAAATAGCTGTTCTGATGGCGTAGAAGCCAAGTAGGCGTAGAAGCCCATTAGCGGTCAGGTCGGCGTAGAAGCCAAGTAGGTGTCATATTGGCATAGAAGCCAAAATAGGCGTAGAAGCCTAATGCTGCACGGATAGGTAGTCGGCGTAGAGATAGCCAATTATCCTTCTTCGACTGAGATCTTGAGCGTATTCTGGACAGAATAGTCTTGTCACTAACCAATGCAAATATAGCCTGAGTTGGCGTATTCCGAGGAGATAGCATACGGTGTGCTCCTATAGTTGAAAATAGCCAGATCGGCATATTTCAAGGAGATAGCGTACAGCGTGCTCCTATAGCTGAAAATAGCCTGATGGCGTAATATGTAGAAGTGATGATGTGGACGCATTAGCCATAATTATGGCTCACCCAGTCTTTAAAAGTAGAACCAAATTGCATGCATTAAATGCAGAGATCTGCCCCCATCACGCGCATTAACTGCAGAGACGTGCCTCGAGCTCTGTACGAAGAGCAGCTTTTGACGTGGCAGTTCATTTTTGTCTCTTGCTGAGCGTAGAAGCTCACATCTGCCTGTATAAAACTAAGCAGCGTATTCCCTTGAATGCGTAAAAGCAATTTGTATCAAGAAAATGTCACTAAACGACGGTCTGGGTCTCTGTGCCGAATCATCATTACAGCCGTCGTCTGGATAGTCGTGTAGTACTCTTTGTCAGGAGTCAGGTTTACTGCATGATCTGACAGGATCATTCGAGAAATACGAAGCATTCCTCGTACACTTTCGTGCTACATTAAAAGCGAGCAGGTTTTACACCGTAAAGGGGAGGTAGCAACCTTTTTACGCTGAAGCAGTCTGAAAATACTGCATTACGCGGGTTGTTCTGGAGCTATATTTTACGTTGTGCTAGCGATGAAGCTCTGATGTACGCCGATGGCTCTGAAGTCATGCTTTACGCTGCACATTGCTGGAGCTCTGTTTACGCGGCTTCCTGCATGTTTGAGGGTGTTTGATAATAAACGGAAGAAATAAAACTAGGTTTATACAAAACCCTTTCTTAGGTTTACAAACAAGAAGTACTGTTAATCCTATACGAGGATGTTAAGTACAAAATTTAATCTGGGTAAATATTGCTATAGGAGTCTGATCTGCAGTCGATCACTTTGTCTCTTGGACCACACGATGATGAAGAAGTGTTGTAGAAGAAGAAGAAGCTTTAAAGATTGCAAGAGGGAGTGGATGCTCGATGCCAAAATCGTTGATCACTGCTCTCTATCCGTACTCTGAATTCTTCTCTCTCAGGAAGTCAATTTTCGATCTCTGTTTTTCTCCACCTAAATCCTCGACCTTTCTTCGACCTTTGACCTCCGTGGACGGAGGTCTATATTTATAGGCATAGAAACCGAACAGCAGAGAGAACCGCACCTTTTATGCGACGGTTACCATAACTGATACCCACGTATAGATGATCTTTAAAATGAGCGTGTGACGCGTGTCCCATTAATAGGTAATGCGTATAACTGCTACGAAGATCATGGCATAAAAGCCACGTGAGTAACTGCCCCTTGCGTAGAGATGATTGGCATAGAAGCCAAATAACTGTCTCGTTGGCGTAAAAACCAAATAGCTGTTCTGATGGCGTAGAAGCCAAGTAGGCGTAGAAGCCTAATAGACATAAAAGCCCAATAGTGGTCAGGTCGGCGTAGAAGCCAAGTAGGCGTAGAAGCCAAGTAGGCGTAGAAGCCTAATAGACATAAAAGCCCAATAGTGGTCAGGTCGGCGTAGAAGCCAAGTAGGCGTAGAAGCCCGATAGCTGACAAGCTGACGTAGAAGCCAAGTAGGCGTAGAAGCCCGGTAGCTGTCATGTTGGCATAGAAGCCAAGTAGGCGTAGAAGCCCGATGTTGACTGAGGAGATAGCATGCGGCATACTCCCATGGTGAAAAATAGCCAGGTCGGCGTATTTCAAGGAGATAGCGTACAGCGTACTCCTATAGCTGAAAATAGCCTGATGGCGTAACATGCAAAGGTGATGATGTGGACGTATTAGCCATAATCATGGCTCACCCAGTCCTTGGAAGTAGAATCAAATCTCAGGCATTAAATGCAGAGATATGCCCCCATCACGCCCATTAATTGCAGAGACGTGTCTCGAGCTCTGTACGAAGAGCAGCTTTTGACGTGGCAGTTCGTTTTGTCTTCTGCGGAGCGTAGAAGCTCATATCTGCCAATATAAAACTAGGCAGCGTATTCCCTTGAATGCGTAAAAGCAATTTGTATCAAGGAAATAGCACTAGACGACAGTTTGGGTCTCTGTGCAGACTCATCATTACAGCCGTCGTCTGGATAGTCGTGCTGTACCTTTTTGTCAGGAGTCAGGTTCATTGTACTGTCTGACAGGTTCATTCGCAGGTTTCGAAGTGTTCCTCGTACAGCTTGTTTGAGGGATACGAGACGTTCCTCGTATAATCTTCCCACTGTATTAAAAAGCAAATGGGTTTTACGCCGTAAAGGCGAGGTAGCAACCTTTATACGCTGAAGCAGTCTGATCATACTGCATTACGCGGGTTATCTCTGGAGCTTATATTTTATGCTGCACTAGCGATGAAGCTCTGTTGTATGCCAGTGGCTCTGAAGTGATGTCTTGCGCTGCCCAGTACTAAAATACTACGTATAATCTTGTAGCGTATTTTTTATGCTTCTACAAGACCCCCTTCAAAGCTTTCAAATTCCTCGTAGTTTGAAATGCTTTGAATGAAGCATGAAACGGTCAAGTCTAACTCGTTCCTCGCGGCTGATTTCTTGGCGGATTTTTGGGGATTTGTTGGGATTCGGTGCGTTCTCCTTTGCCTATAAAAAGGCTGATGAATTAACCTGTTCTTCCCATATTTCCTTTCACCACACAAAGATGATTGTCGGAGTTCGTCGGGTCGACTTGAGGAAGAAGAAGATCATGTTCTTCCAGCATGTATGGAGCCGAAAAAGAAGGCGTCTTCGAGCAAATATCCTCTGCAACGATGGATCATGGAAGGATATCATAGCTTCCTTTACTCGGGATAATCAGCAACTTCGTATGACGATTCGTCCAGGAGAGAGGAAGGGTCACATTAGACCACACAGCTTGCAAGCTGTATTTTCTCCTGTCGTTCGTGGATGAGGGCAGACAAACTAGCCCTGTCGTCCAGTATTGAGTTGGGTTTAATACCTCAACTCAATCTGTCATGGCGTATAGAGGATGGCCTAAAAAGCCCAATTTTGTATCCTCCCGCCATTAACCATTTTTTTGTTCATCGACTGTGGAAGTCGATGAACTGCTGTAGAAGACAGAAAATGAGGATAAGAAACCCTTTGTAGACGGAATTTCCCTCATATGTAATCATGAAGAAGAAAAACCCTTTGTAACTGGATTTTCCTCATATGTAATCATGATTAATAAAACTGTCTTCTTTTACGCATCTGGTGATTTTTTTCGCCATTTTTGCTGTGAGAAAGTCTGGACATGTGCAGCTTCAAACACGTCTTAAATAACTTTACGTCGACTCTGGTATCTGAACTCGTTTCGTCTTTTACACGTAACTGAAGACGCGTAGAAAGCTCCTTAGCATTTAAGTTGAGAATCAAACTGTCATGCTATTTTGAACGAAGAGTCGCGTAGAATTCTGAACTGTCACTTCTAAAATACGAAGAACTTGATGTTCAGACCGTCATCTTCAAGACTGATTTCCCAAAAATCCCTTGAACTAGGGCGAGAAATGGCTGTCGAAACTGAGTCATCATCTTGAACTGTATCGAACATATTCAGACTGAATTTTGGATGAACTTCCAATCGACCCAAGAGAAAAAGTTATCTTCAATGTTGAACTCTGTATGTTTTAGGCACTTAGAATATTTGTAGCCAAGAAGGAGCATTTCTGCGTAGATCCTTGTAACTGGCCACCTTGAAATTTGTTCAGATATACGCGTACTCTTGTCTGCGTATTTTAAGATATGCGGAAAGTCATAGATCCGTAGCATCTGTATTTCCTGAGCATAGAACCATAAGTTTGTAGCCTCTCGAGCGTAAAAGATACCGAGCATAAAAGCATCCGGGCATGAAACTGTAGATTCATAGCTTCTGAGAGAAAAATTGTCGACTTGTAGCCTCTCGAGAGTAAAAGCTCCCGAGCGTGAAATCATATATTTGTAGCCTCTGAACGTAAAGTCATAGGTTTGTAGCCTCTCGAGCGTAAAAGCTACCGAGCATAAAAGCATTCGGGCGTAAAACAATAGACTTGTAGTCTCTGAGCGTAAAATCGTAGACTTGTAGCTTCTTGAGCGAATAGGCTGCTGAGCGTAAAATCATAGATCTGCTCTGTGCGTAAGTTTTGGATCCAGTGACTGTCCGTCTTCTCCTTTCAAATGATAGGCTGACGTGTCCCCCAAATCATAACCGAATATTAAATATCGGATTTGGTTAAGGATTCGAGGAGTCTATCTGAACTCTATAAATACCCCAAGGCCTTCAGAGAAGAAACTCTTCACCTGTCTTTTTTGCAAGAAACCCTAGCTTTTCAAGACCCTTTCCTCTTCGTCTCTTCTCTTGAGAACTCTGAGTTTTAACAATGGTGCCGAAACAATCTTCCACCTCCAAGGGAAAGAAAGCAGCCTCTTCTTCTCGCTTTTTCGCTCAAGCAAGAGCGACTTCCGTCGGTCAGAGCGAACCTCAATCAGAATGAAGTATCCCACCGTCGAGCTGTGCACCGGGCGTTATAGGTAAAGCTTTTGGGACCGAAAAAAATGAAGAAAAACCCTTCGCACACGTTGTACGTGAACGCGCTAGGTCATCCTCTGTGCTGAGAATCCCTTTGGGGAAGATGATGCACAGAGATGTTTCATCGTTTACGCCCACATTCCTAATATGTCAGCGTAAAAACTCCATTTTTTTGCAGTCTGGCGTAAGATCTTTGACTGTCGAAATTTGGCGTATACTACAAACTTTGAGTGTTATGCTCTGGATGAAAATTCTGGCGTAATAACTCAAACTTTGGTAGTCTGGCGTAGAGCACAGACTGTATTCAGCCAACCTTGAATTTTACGCTTAGGAAATGGATTCCGGCGTAAAAACTCAAGTTTTCACAGTCTTGGCATAAAAACACAGACTGTTGATCTTTGGCGTAAGCTTCAAGACTGTAATGTCTAGTATAGAAACTGACATGTTCTTCTTGTACTTTGTAGTTAACTTGCAGATATCTCCGCTGGCTGAGGTGATGGGTTCTGCTGCTGGGATGCTGCACTCCAATTACCTAGAAGATTTGTCCCATGTGACATTTTCCATTTCCGGACCCCAGTATCCTGAAGGAAGGGGAATCCTGATATCGTCTCAGGGAGAGCTAATACTATTGAGCATGATCAACGGAGAGCCCTTGATGTATATAGACGGGGACAAGTATATAAAACCAGCCTTCTTGTTCGGGGATACGATTGATAAACAATCCCAGACGAAACCCAAGAAGGAGGACTGAGTTTTCCCTGCTGGAGGCTTGGTCATGTACCTGCCCAAGATGCTGAGAGATTACCCTATCTCGGCATTCTTCCATGCTACGCATCCGAGGAAGATGTCGTGGACTCTGACCCCTAATCTTCACGGCCAGCCGGGGAAGATATTTCATCAGAAAGGATCAGACCAAGGATTATTTGTGAGCCGCCCTTCAGGCCCTGTGATGCCTTTCAGGGGATTATTTCTGGGCAGTGTCCCAAGCGAAGACACTTTATTGCTCCAACCAGTCCAGTTACCAACTTTCTGCAATGAATTTATAGGACATGGAGGAGTATACCCCAAAGTTAATCCTCGGACCGGCGGGAGGGTTACCCCTACAAATCTTCGATGGGCTCATTTAGCTGCCTGGGCCCTGAAGCATTTTCAGACTGAGCTGGAGAGCATTGGTCTGTATGCAGCTGTGACTGCTACCAGTGTGGGGTCACCTCTCAACTCCCACCTGTTTTTGGCTCTGATGGAGCGATATATCTCGCTCACTGGGACTTTCACCACTCCGCTAGGGGAGTTAGGATTGGCCCTTCACGAAATGGCAGAGATTTCGAGACTGCCAATGGGGGATATTCCTTATGAAGAGTATATTCCCACAAACCGAGAACTGGGGGATACAAACCCTCGGATAGTGGCAGTGTATCAGGAGCTGATGAGCCATTACCTTGCGTGCACCACCTTTTATAATGAGCCCTCTGATTTGGCTCATACCAATAAATGGGCGGCCTATCTCTTCTTCCACCATGCCCGTAATGCTAAGCCAGACAAAGTCGTGGATATCAGGGATAAGCCTTTGAGCTTTCTGAGCGTGCTTAATGCTCAAGTAGTCGATGATCTTATTGAATACGCTGGTGCTTCAGATCGAATTCTCGACGAAGGGATAGGAAAATATCCTGCAGGCACTAAAGCCTACAGTTATTTGAGGCATTGCCGCAAGCCTCTGTCAAGGGAAGCTCAACTGGCCGGTTTCCTCTCTATATGGCTACGCCGAATAGTAGTGCCAGGCATTTCATCTTCGGATCGCATTCACCGTAACACCTTATGGCCTGCCTTGCGTCTGGTATTTGGGGCAAGACTGGGCCTGCTCCCTGCCATGGTATGCCGCATACAAGCTGGCTTGAGGGCCATTACTGATGGGCTGCTTGCTGATGAAACACGGCGTGAGAGCTTTCCCAGGGTAGAATTACCATTCCTGTATTTGATGGGATGGTTAATTCTCCATAACCCTAAGGTGATGTCTCCTGGCTCTGGCAGTAGTTCGGGGAGTGATTTCTTGTTGAATTACAAGAATTCCACCTGGAATGTGACCACAGTTTTAGACTGTCGGCGAGCGTTAAACTTTGCTCACAGCTGGAAGCTCTTCTGCACCGTCCCCCACTGTACATCTCAATCAACAGGGGACGAGACTTCAGGATGAAGGTCAAGGTACGACCATTCTTTCTCCTGAAGCTTTTAATTGGTTGGTCTGCATTAGACCTTCCCATTTACTGTACAGAAGTGAAGACCAATGCTTCTTGGAGCCATACCTGCCTAGTCGATTTGCCAGACAGTTTGGGTATGACCAATTGCATGTGGGAAACGCCATCACCAGCTTCTGGTCCAGAGGTGGACTTATTGATGGAGCAAGAGGATGGCGATACTTCATAATGGGTTGTACTAGAGCAGCTTTTACTGTGCCCGCGACTTCACTCTCCATGGAGTTGCGCATCCTCCATTCGTACGCCCAGTTTTATGTGGCAACCAATACCTTCCATCCCGATTTTGATATGCGTAGAAGTTTTAGGATGCCTTCTTCTAAGTTCGCGGGATGAATGGAAATCCTATCAGTTTTCTCTGACGAGGGTGTAGACTCTGTTAATCCAGATGAGACTTTGCTGGCAGTACCGAGAGGCGAAATACCTACGCCTGCAGAGCCTCTGGTTATCCATAGTAAGCGAAGGGCTCCTGTTTTGAAGGATACTTCCCCTCGCAAGAAGAAGAAGGTTGCTGGTGGTCCTATCAGGATTTCCATCCATGAGGCTCCTCGGAGTGAGCCTGCTGTTTCCCCTGTTGGGGATGATTCTTTGACTAGAGGTCCCTTGACTATTAAAGAGGGAGCCTCCACAATTCCGGTTGGCAGTGCCGGAGAATCTTTGCTCGAAGCTGTTGCCGCTGCTACCGCTTCAGGTAGTGGTACGAGATCGCCCTCGCGGCCGAGCAAAATAAGGATATCTTTATCCAGACAAGTGACGGGAGCAACCCCTGCCGCGTTTGTAATTATACCCAGCAAGATTCCACCCAATGAGCCTCGAGTGGATCTTGGTGAAGACCTGGAAGAATACATGCCAGTGTAAGTTGACAGGTATGACAGCTCGCCTAGCATCATTAAGAAATGATTTAGCTGTACTGGCTGCAGACGTACCATATATACCGTTGGCCATGGGTAAATGTCGTCTTTATGCTTCTTTTAGAGAGATTAACATCATGTGGATATTAACTTTCTCTCGTCTTCTTTTCAGGGGAAGACACCTACAGGGAGGGCAGCGTCGACGCCACTTTTGGCTTTGTTTCAGCTCCTGTCGATGACATGGAGGTGCCTGACTTTGAAGAGGAAATATTTTCGGGTGCCGGTTCGCCCGAAATAGTTCAGACATCTCAAGAGAAAGATGAGCCTGTCATTACGACTATGCCTCCTTTGAGTACGCCAGCCACTTTGACCATTGTTGGCGCTTCTTCTTTTGTCGCGCCATCTGTTGAGGCGACAACTGTGGCAACATCGTCTGCAATCATTCCTGGAGGGGGATTCTCCGATATTGCAGCCACTTCCAGCATCCAATCTAATTTTGCCATGCTGATCGAGCAGTATACTAGTATTTTCTACAACACTTTGAAAATGCAGATATCAATGGTGTTGGAGAAGAATCTAGGTTTTGAGGCTCTAAGGAAGTCCTCCCAGTTTGTAATAGCGCCGATCAGAGATTTCAATGACGCTGAGAGAGCTGATACGCTGGAGCAGATAGTTAATGGTTTGGAACAACCCATTAACGATTATTTGCAGCTATCTCGAGGCAACATTGATGATCTCGTTCAAGCTAGGTATGACTCCTTAACTGCAGAGTTTGCTGGGCAATTGGAGTCTCTGAACAAATTCGTCCAGGACCAGCAGCAGGAGATGGATCAAGACCGTGCCGAATTGGAGTATGTCATTCCCCAGCTGACTCAGTGCGAGGCCGAATATGAGAAAGAGACAGCGAGGGTCCGAAGATTGAAAGACGAACTCGCTAAGGCAGAGGAGCAGGCTCTTGCTTTATCAGCAACTCGAGATGCATTGAAGGCCCGAAGGGAGACGGCTCAGCAGAATCTGACGCATGTGGGTATGATCCACACAGGTTTTGTACATGCTCGGTCTGAGCTATCTGCTTTGAACAATGAGGCGACAAGGTTGGAGCGGGCTCGCGCCAACGTCTTGAACTCCAAGGATGAGAGAATGGCCTCTCTGGCACAACAGATTCGTGATCTAACGGCTCCTCCCAAATGATGTACCTTTTGCTTTTCCATGTAATTTGCTTTTTCTAGAAATAAAGATACTTTATCTGACTTTGTGGACCCATCATTTTGGAATATAAATGACAGGATAGGGTGAAAGTGATATCAGAGGTAATATGGACGTGATATACTTTCGGTAAGCTTCAGCTGGACATATCTATTCAGAGGTTATATGGACATGATAGAATATGATCCAACTAAAATTTGTACTCAAAACACTATCAGAGGTAATATGGATGTGATAGGTTTTGATGTTCCAAATTAGTTTAGACATATCTATTCAGAGGTTATATGGACATGATAGACTATGCTCCAATCAGTTCTTTGGAAATAGTATTGTCAGAATGAGATCTTTACCATACTCCATTTGAGCAATGGAGATTAAGCATAGTACCTCTTCAGGAATTTGTCGTTGATAGGAGCCATTAACAAGTCTCCATTAGGCTTGGCTAATCTGTAAGCGCCATTTGATAATGTTGTCTCGATCATATAAGGGCCTTCCCATTTGGGCTGGAATTTACCCTTACTCTTGTGAGTGATAATCATTGGTCTTTTCACGGCTAAAATTATCTCGCCAACTTTGAACACTCTTTCTTTCACTTTTTGATTAAAAACTTTAGAAATGCGTGCCTGATAGAATGCAATGCGTTGTTGCGCTAGGAGGCGTTTCTCGTCTAATCCTTCTAGCTCTTGAAGCTGCAGTAGATCATTCTTTTCCTGAGTCAACTCATTAGCCACTGCTATTCTGAGTGAGAGAATTTTAATTTTGATGGGAAGAACTGCTTCACACCCGTAAACCAGTGAGAATGGGGTACAACCCGTCGGTGCTCGTACCGTTGTGCGGTATGCCCAAAGACATTATCCCAGCTTCTCATTCCAATCTCTTTTGTTCGAAGAGACGAACTTCTTCAAGATTTTGATAATGGTTTTGTTGAAGGCTTCCGCCAAACCATTAGCGACTGGATAATATGCCGTATAGGCCATATTTTGTATCTGATTCTTATCGCAAAATCGGTGAAACGCTTGACTGATAAATTGAGGCCCGTTGTCATGAATTATCCTTCGGGCAATCCCAAAGCGATAAATGACATGATGCTTGATGAAGCTGATCACGTTGGATATCTTCACCTCAGCAAGGGGGATTGCTTCTGCCCATTTAGAGAAGTAATCCGTAATGGCCAATATGAACCGATGACCTCTGGAAGAAGATGGGTGAATAGGACCAATGATATCCATACCCCATGCTTCAAAAGGCCAGGATATAACCGTAGGATGTAGATACTCAGAAGGTTGATGTATAAATTCTACATGAACTTGGCAGGCTTTGCACTGTCTGGCATATTTCACTACGTCTGCAATCATAGTAGGCCAGTAGTAGCCCATCCTCCTGATACGATCCTGTAACTTAGGACCGGGTTGATGTGCTCCACATATACCATCGTAAGCTTCACGGATAATCCGTTCTGCATCATCATCGGAGAGACACCTTAACAATAGTCCATCGCATGTTCGACGATATAGACTTTGTGAAGATGCATCAAAATAGAAGCGTAGTGATCGTCTTTTAACCGATACTGCTTCTTTGGGATCATCTAGCAAAATTCCGTAGGCTGCAAAGTCTATAAAGGGACTTCTCCAATCTCTCTTAGGAGAAACCGTGTTTACGGTATAGCTGTGTTCCAGGTGAAAGTTATTTTTCACACAGAAGAGATCTCTGTTAAGAAGGATCACCGAGTTCTGCCTTCTTATAGGAATAGCTAAATCTGCGGCTAAACTGGCCAGGGCATCAGCTTCCAGATTCTGAGATCGAGGCACATGCTCTAGGTAAAACCCTTTGAAAGTCATTGCTATCTCGATCGTTGCTTGGTGATAAGGAATGAGGTCTGGATTACGGACTTCATATACTCCTCTGACCTGATTGACGATCAGCTGGGAATCACCAAAAGCTTCCAGGTATTCAACCTCCAATTCTTTAGCGACTTGCAGCCCGATGAGTAGGGCATTATACTCTGCCACATTGTTAGAGCAGGGTTCGCTAAGAGAATAAGCTCGGTAGATAACGAGTTTGTTAGGAGTCACCAGAACGATTCCTAGTCCTGAAACTACATTTCCCTTGGGTCCAGTGCGAGAGGCACCATCGAAGAATAGTTGCCATATATCACCTTCCATCGCAAAGTTGCATTCTGCGACTTCGTTGGGAATATCCTCGTATAATCTGGAGGTTTCTGTAATAGGATGAGCAGCTAAGAAATCAGCCAAGGCCTGACCCTTTACGGACTTCTGAGAGACGTATACCATGTCATACGGTGTTAGCAACATCGCCCAAGTCGCAAGTCGGGAATTAAGAACGCTCGGTTTACTCATCAAGACCCGAAGAGGATTGATTCTGGAGATGATATGAATAGTTTGGCCTGTGACATAATGTCGCATCTTCTGAATGGCGAACATTAGGGCCAAGCATTCTTTTTCCCCTGGATTGTACCTGTGTTCAGCTCCGACCATCATCCTGCTGAGGTAATAGATAGCCTGTTCATGACCCTCATCGTTCTTCTGTGCGAGGAGAGCTCCCAAAGAATGATCCATTGCTCAAACATAAAGCAAAAACGGTCTTTCTATGACAGGAGGCACCAGAACTGGAGGATTAGTGAGATAGCATTTGATGTCATTAAACACTTGCTGACAGACTTCGTCCCATACAAAGGATACACCTTTCTTCATGAGACGAGAAAATGGTTGACATCTCCCAGAAAGGTTGGAAATGAATCTCCTGATATAAGCTATACGACCTTGAAATCCCCTGAGTTCTCTCAGATTACGGGGTGGTCGCATCTCAAGGATGGCCTTTACTTTATCAGGATCCACTTGAATGCCCTTAGCGGTAATGACAAATCCCAGGAATTTGCCACTGGATACACCGAGAAAGGACTTTGTGGGGTTCATTTTGAGTTGATGTTGACGCATCAACTCGAATACTGTCTTCAAGTCTTGGATATGAGAACCCTTGAGACGGCTTTTGACAGTAATGTCATATACATAACATTCCACTGTTTTGCGCAGATGCTCGTGGAATATGTTACTCATAGCTCTTTGGTATGTAGCCCCGGCATTCTTCAATCCGAAGGGCATAACCGTGTAGCAATATACCCCCAGTGGCGTTCGGAAGGCAGTATGCTTCTCGTCTTCAGGATGCATCTTGATTTGATTGTATCCTGAGAATCCGTCCATGAAAGACATGCGTTCAAAACCGCAGGTGTTGTCAATCATGACGTCTGTGATGGGAAAAGGAAACTCGTCCTTGGGGCAAGCTGCATTGAGATCTCGGAAATTGATGCAAACACGCACTTTCCCTGTCTTCTTCATGACTGGAACAACATTGACAACCCAATCAGGATGTTGCTCTTCACGGATAAACCCGCAGGCTATCAACTTCTTGATTTCAGCTTTAATGGCATCCATCATATCCGGACGGAACCGTCGTTGGTGCTGCTTCACAGGTTTTGAATTGGGCAATATATTGAGCTTATGAGTAGCCACTTTTGGATCAAGACCCGGCATGTCCTCATAATTCCACGCAAAGACATCGATAATTCTTTTATCAGTTGGATCATCTCTTCCCTTTCAGCTGGGAAAAGATTGTTACTGATAAATATCGGCTTTGGCGAAAGTTCATCCCCAACGTCGATTTGGATAACTTTATCTTCAGCGGGAGGTTCTCTCTGCTCGAACCGGAGTTCCCATTGCGTATCCATTTGTTGAGCCCAAGAGTCATTCTCAAATGGTTCAGATTCTTGTTCGTATACTTCGAGGGAATCTGTCAATACCATATTAACTGACAATGCTCGTTCGAGATCTTCAGATAAGCCGGAAGGTGTCGAGCTATCTTGAGAAAAGGAAAAGATATCCTTTTTTGACTCAGAAGTTGCGAGGGAGTTGGTATACCCTAACCCAAAACGAGTTCGTTGACAGTAGGGATCATCATGCAACGGCATTCGCCTGCCTTTCCCATAGTTGAGGCCTGGTTTCAGCTTCAAATCATAACCCATACTTTGCATAATCTTCAAAGCTTGCTGGCTGTATCTGTGAACCTGCATTTTACCAGCATCGTCATCGGGAGAATCTTCTGGTACCGCCGGCTCATTGCGCATGCGACCGAAGACTATTGGTTGCTGACTGCTGCAAGTAGGCGGGACAACAAAGATAGAATCCTCTTGTGGCCCATATGTCGTGATGACATTAGATGGTGACGCTACGTCCCACACATACGGATGATAGGAATCTATAGCTTTCAAGAATCTTTGTGCTATAGGTTCTATATCGTTATGGGGAGATGATTCCTGATTTAGAATTTGAGCGTCAATGTACTGAAAAAGAGGATCTTTATTATCGTCAGAGACCACGTTCCTGGTTGTATTTACATCAGTCGGCTGCTTGTTGCACCGAAGGTTGATGACCAAAGGTGGAGGCTTCTGATTCAAGGTAATCACTAGAGGATCACCTCTTTTTCCTGACTTGGTTTTGTTCAGGTGAATAGTCAGGGGTTCCATGACTTTTGGACGAGTAGTTTGCCCTTTCACCTTGATTGACAGAGGTTGCTTGGCAGAGAGTTCTTCTGGCTTCCAGTGGGATTCCTTTTATATTTTGCCTGACACCTCCTCCATGTAGTCTTGGGTGTACAACATGGCATCGGAGTAGTAGGGTTCTACTCCTTTGAACGGGTTAAGATCAGCAAACTCCGTTTGTACTATTGCTTGGGCATCTACATATTTGAAGCATTGATGTAGAGTCGAAGGAACGATGTTGTGGTCGTGGATCCACGGTCTGCCCAGCAGAATGTTGTAGGACACCTCTGAATCAATGACATAGCATGTAGCTACTGATTTAAGGTCTCCAATCTGGATCCTTAGACGAATTTTCCCTAACGGCTTACTTCTCCTGGCGTTAAAGCCCACGATTGTAGTAGTGGTGTAAGCCAATTCGCTAGTAGGAATCCTCATCGGTCTGAGCAGACTATGAGGAATGATGCTGATCGATGATCCTGGATCTATGTGAATCCGGTCAATCTCTATGGAACCGACGTATTCGGTGTAGTAGAGGGGTCTATCATGCTTGTTGTGTTTCAACAGCATGTCATCTTGGGTGAAAGTGATATTTGGGATCACCTCCATCACACTATGGCATTGAGGACATGCCATGGGTTCTTCATCAGGGGACTTGAGCTGGGTCAAGTATGCATCCGCCTGTATTAATGCTTCACTCAGTGCTTGACGAGTGTCTTTGGATAGCCTGAGTAGTTCGAAAATGGACAATATGGCTGGTGTATGAGCCAACTGGGCCAGGATGTCGAAGTTATATGGCTTCTCCAAACCTTTGTTTTGAATGTTCTTCAAAGGTTTATCGAAGCGCACTTCTTTCTGCTTGCCCTTGTCCGCCGAAGTTGGTCTAGAAGGACCTGCCTCTGGTACGACGGATTCAGGTTCTGAAGGCTTGGCAGCTGAAGCGTCTGCTGATGCATCTTCCTGGCTTCCTCCATAATCTTTGAGATAGGCTTTCCTTGAACGGGTACCAGTAGCCAATACCTCTTCTTCTGATGTCAAAGATATAGCAACCATATGACATGGTTTGTGCTTTGAGTTCTTTCTGGACTTAGTCTTAGCAGCTTGAGTCTCTTCCTCGAACTCTGACACCAGATCTGGATGAACCCACATAATCTCGCCGCGCTGAGTAGTCAGGGGTACCAGGTCATGATTTTGACCTCTGGCTGGAGGGAGATTAACGATGTTCATCGTTGTCCGGGAAATAGGTACTACACCGTCCGGAATTTCTTGAGGAGGCAGATCGCCGAATTGGAGAGAGATCATGTTGGCGGTGACCGTCTTATCACTGTTGTGCAGAGTGATCGCATTGGCGTTGATCAGCTCTTGTATCTTCCTTTTTAAGATATAACACGCCTTGGTAGGGTGATGTATATACCTATGGAAAATGCAGTACTTAGAGTTATTGGTACTGCCGACTTCATTAGGCCGCTTCACCTCAGGGAGAGTGAGCTTGCCACTTTTGACGAGACACTCGAATATGCTCGGAATATCATCATCGTCAAACGAGTACACTTCAATGGGCCTGGAAGTCCCAGATTTTGTCTGTGTGGTTGCCACAGTCTTTTGCCTAGCTGTATTGATTGTCAGAGCTTCTTTTTCTTTGGAACCACTTGGATGGTCGCTGTTGGAGGATGACCTCTTGCCTTTATCAGAGGCAGATATCATAATTTCATTATCACGCACCTTCCGACTGTTGTCTTCGGCGGCTACAACTGAGATGATGAACGAAGGCCAATTATGGAACTGATATGGTCCTGTGAACACCGAGATCACTGGAAGAAGATTCTTCCTATAAATGTCCACCAATGCCGAGTCTGGAACTCCGGGAGGCATTTTCAAAGTGGCTTGACGAAAACGTTCGATGAAAGTGCGAACGTTCTCTTTCTCCTTCTGTTTAACTTCGATGAGAGATTACATAGACATATCCATCCCTCCTTCATAGAATCGCGCGAAGAACAGATTCTTGAAATCTTCAAAGAAAGTAATGCAGTTGTCCGCAAGACTACGATACCACTAATAAGCCACTCCCGAGAGACATCCTTTGAACACTCGAGTGAGAAGGGCGTCGTTCCCTTGCAATAACACCGTCATCATACTGAAGTAGTTCATGTACTGACTCGGTGATGTCTTTCCCTCGAACAAAGCCATAGTCTGTGGTTTGTATTTAGGAGGAAAAGGGACCACGTCCTAGATAGCTGGGTACGGCTGGTTGATTCCCAATTTTTTTAGCTGATCCTTATATTTTAAGGCATCAAATTGGGCTTTCAGTTCCCGCACTGCCTGCATCGGATCTTCAACCGGAAGAGGGACTGCAGAGTGGTGAGAGATCGGTTGTATTGTAACTCCAACAGGCGGTAATACATTCTCCGAGTTAGGAAGTGGAGGAGCTGCTGACTCCTGATCTAGAGCAGGCTCTTGATTCGCATTGGATGGTGGTAAGTCCAACCCCACACGTATCTGAGTCAGAGGGACCGATGTTTGGGCTATAGCAGCTGTATGTTGAGTCAACATCATCTGGTGTATATTCTCCATCATGGACTGTATCTCTTTCAGAGATGTCTCCAGTACAGTGATGCGTTGCTCAGTACTTCCTGATGAGGAAGCCTTTTCGCGTTCATCTTCAATGGCATAAACCCCCATTTGTTTGGATGTCATTGAAGGGCTAGTATAGGTCTCTGTAGAGAATAACTCTATACTTTCAGCATCTGATTCGGGAGACTGGCGACCCCCAGTGTCGAAATTAGAAGAATATGACGCCGGTTGTCGTGACCTTGAACGGGTGTTTCGGAACACCCCAGCTTCGATGTTCTCAATGAGTCGATTGATTCTCCTTTGGCTTGGAGTTCTAGAGGGATTACGTCGTGAGCTTGGCCTTCCTCTAGGAGCATGTGAAGCTATGTTCACTGATGCCAATGTAGGCTCTTCTTCCTGTAAGTACAGAGAGTAGTTCAACCGGTCGAAAACTGACCGTTTTTGCTTTAGAATAGCAATAATTAACTACAACTTTGTGACTATTACAACAGTGTCCCCTAGGGGGTGGAATAGACATGTCAGAAGATTCCAAGTCTTTGCGCTTCTGGATCAGAAAATCGCGCAAATCAGGAGAATTAACAGAGGAAGAAGAAGGCATATTCTGCTTCTTTACATTCGGCAAAACGTGAATATTGGGAACCCCAAGTTTTTTCCCGCCATACGTATATAGTAATCCAGCTATATGTGCAGCAGCTGATCCATGAGGAGCGAATCTATCCACAAAATAGGCTTTCTTTACGCCAAGGGACTTCTCCTGATGTAATTTGGAGCTCTGCTCAGGTTGGCGTAGAACTGAGGAAGTCCTCAATCGGCCATCAGCTTCACACGTAATCCGGAGAGCGGGCAGATTCTTCTCTTGTTGGCGTAAAGGTCGAGAAATTGAGAAGTCCACCACTTGTTTTCCCTTGCGTAAATTGCAGGGACCATCTGCTTTTCCACGGAAGACAGATGCATTTTTACGCCAGAGCGCGTTTGGAATTTCTGATTTGGCGCTGAGGCATTATCAGAAATTTCGTCTGCCACGTCATAGACGGGAGACTGAGTTTTACGCACAGAGCGCGAAGTAGACTTCTGGACTAGCACTGAGGCATTGCCAGAAGTTTTGTCTATTCCACCAGCGGCGGGAGACTGAGTTTTATGCGCAAGGCGCGGAGTGGACTTCTGGATTGGCGCTAAGGCATTGCCAGAAGTTTCGTCTATTCTGCCAGCGGCGGGAGACTGAGTTTTATGCGCAAGGTGCGGAGGTTGCTAAGCTACAACCTTGTTGGTCGGAGAAGTCAGAGAGTCGGCAGGAATGGTAGGGAATGTCCGGGGCATCCATACCTTACGCAATTTCTTGTTGACTTGGACAGAGAGAGAGTGAGAGCTGCCCCCTACTTGAAGCATATCTTCGTAGGCGGATTGGTCGAACAGGACGACCAAAGTCTTCTTCATTGATCCTACTGATGCTGCATCATGTTGAGCAATTGCTTTCTCATCAGAGAGAAAGAGGTCCCCAGCAGAGTCGCCATCTTGTGTTTGATAATAAACGGAAGAAATAAAACTAGGTTTATACAAAACCCTTTCTTAGGTTTACAAACAAGAAGTACTGTTAATCCTATACGAGGATGTTAAGTACAAAATTTAATCTGGATAAATATTGCTATAGGAGTCTGATCTACAGTCGATCACTTTGTCCCTTGGACCACACGATAATGAAGAAGTGCTGTAGAAGAAGAAGAAGCTTTAAAGATTGCAAGAGGGAGTGGATTCTCGATGCCAAAATCGTCGATCACTGCTCTCTATCCGTACTCTGAATTCTTCTCTCTCAGGAAGTCAATTTCCGATCTCTATTTTTCTCCCCCTAAATCCTCGACCTTTCTTCGACCTTTGACCTCCGTGGACGGAGGTCTATATTTATAGGCGTAGAAACCGAACAGCAGAGAGAACCGTACCTTTTACGCGACGGTTACCATAACTGCTACCCACGTATAGATGATCTTTAAAATAAGCGTGTGACGCGTGTCCCATTAATAGTTAATGCGTATAACTGCTACGAAGATCACGGCATGAAAGCCACGTGAGTAACTGCCCCTTGCGTAGAGATGATTGGCGTAGAAGCCAAATAACAGTCTCGTTGGCGTAAAAGCCAAATAGTTGTTCTGATGGCGTAGAAGCCAAGTAGGCATAGAATCCCAATAGACATAAAAGCCCAATAGTTGTCATGTTGGGGTAGAATCCAAGTAGGCGTAGAAGCCCGATAGCTGACAAGCTGGCGTAGAAGCCAAGTAGGCGTAGAAGCCCGGTAGCTGTCATGTTGGCATAGAAGCCAAGTAGGCGTAGAAGCACGATGTTGACTGAGGAGATAGCATGCGGCATACTCCCATGGTGAAAAATAGCCAGGTCGGCGTATTTCAAGGAGATAGCGTACAGCGTACTCCTATAGCTGAAAATAGCCTGATGGCGTAACATGCAAAGGTAATGATGTGGACGTATTAGCCATAATCATGGCTCACCCAGTCCTTGAAAGTAGAATCAAATCTCAGGCATTAAATGTAGGGATCTGCCCCCATCACGCGCCTTAATTGCAGAGACGTGCCTCGAGCTCTGTACGAAGAGCAGCTTTTGACGTGGCAGTTCATTTTGTCTTCTGCGGAGCGTAGAAGCTCATATCTACCTGTATAAAACTAGGCAGCGTATTCCCTTGAATGCGTAAAAGTAATTTGTATCAAGGAAATGTCACTAGACGACAGTTTGGGTCTCTATGCAGACTCATCATTACAGCCCTCGTCTGGATAGTCGTGTTGTACCTTTTTGTCAGGAGTCAGGTTCATTGTACTGTCTGACAGGTTCATTCACAGGTTTCGAAGTGTTCCTCGTACAGCTTATTTGAGGGATATGAGGCATTCCTCGTATAATCTTCCCACCGCATTAAAAAGCAAATGGGTTTTACGCCGTAAAGGCGAGGTAGCAACCTTTATACGCTGAAGCAGTCTGATCATACTGCATTACGTGGGTTGTCTCTGGAGCTTATATTTTATGCTGCACTAGCGATGAAGCTCTGTTGTACGCCGGTGGCTCTGAAGTCATGTCTTACGCTGCCCAGTACTAAAATACTGCGTATAATCTTGTAGCGTATTTTTTATGCTTCTACAGAGGGTTTTACGCGTATAACTCCTCAGCGTATTTTTCATGCTTCTACAATCTCTAATGAGCTTGACCTTCTCCACCGCGTCAACTACCATCTCCGGTCTAAGCAAAGCTCTCTCGCCTACATCATCCTATGATAACGGAGTACGACACCTCCGTCCATACAACGCCTCGAATGGTGACATCTCGATACTGGCTTGGTAGCTGTTGTTGTAATAAAACTCTACCAAGTGCAAGTGATCCTCCCAAGAGCCTCTGAAATCCAGAACACAAGTGCGAAGCATGTCCTCAAGTGTCTGAATGGTCCTCTCTAACTGACCATCTGTCTCTGGGTGATATGCAGTACTAAACTTGAGCTCTGGGTGCCCAAGCTAGCCTGTAGACTCATCCAGAAATGTGAAGTAAAGCGACTGTTCTGATCTTATACTATACTCACAGGAACTCCATGCAGTCTGACTATCTGGCGCACATACATCTCTGCTAGTCTCTCTGTAGACATATCCACTTTGAATGGTAGAAAGTGGGCCGATTTGGTTAACCTGTCTATGATGACCCAAATCGAATCCTTCCCTCCTGGAGAACGGGGAAGTCTAGAAACAAAATCTATGGTCACATGCTCTCATTTCTACTCCAGAATGGGTAACGGCTGGAGCAATCCTCCTGACCTTTGCCTCTCTGCCTTCACCTGCTGGCACACTAAGCATCGGGATACGAAGCGCGCTACTTCCCGCTTCATCCTGTACCACCATACATGCTCTCTCAGATCTCTATACATCTTGTTGGCACCTAGATGCATAGAGTACTGGGATCGATGCGCCTCCTGAAGAACCTCCTCGCGCAATGACCCACTCGGCACACACAACCTGGTACCGTGCCGCAATGAACCATCATCAGCAATGGTGAAGTCATCTGATAATCCAATCTGAACCTGCGCCCTGATGCTCCTCAGGGACTCATCCTCAAACTGTGTAGCCCTGATCCGGTCTACCAACTCTGACTGAATCTGCAGTCCCCATATTTGTATCTCAAATCCAGGCACTATCACCTCAATGCTCAAGCTCTCTAGATCTACCAGAAGATAACGATCTGTAGTCAGGCACATAGCTATAGGATACCTGCTCAGCGTATCCGTAACTACGTTCGCCTTCCCTGGATGGTACTGCAACAATATGTCAAAGTCCTTCATCAACTCCAACCATCTCCTCTGCCTCATGTTCAGCTCTTTTTGGGTAAACATATACTTCAAGCTCTTGTGGTCTGTGAAGATCTCCACACGCTCTCCGTATAAATAGTGTTTCCACAACTTCAGAGCAAAGATGACCGCTGCCAACTCCAAATCGTGGGTAGTTCTTCTCATGAGGACGTAATTGCCTAGAAGCATAGGCAATCACCCTCCCATTCTGCTGCAACACACAACCCAGTCCCTTCCCCGATGCATCACTATAGATAGTAAATCCTCCAGATCTTGATGGCAATGTCAACATTGGAGCTGTCGTCAACCTCTTTCTCAGCTCATCAAAGGCGATCTGGCACTCCTCTGACAAAACAAACTCCATGTCCTTCCGAGTTAGCCTGGACAACGGCTCTGAAATCCAGAAAAAATCCTGAACAAATCTCCTGTAGTAACCTGCCAGTCCTACGAAACTCCTGACCTCGGCTACTGAACTCGGAACACTCCATGCCTCAACTGTCATGATCTTTCTCAGATCCACCGAGATTCCCTCTCCAGTCACCACATGACCAAGGAATTCAACCTTGTCAAGGAAGAACTCGCACTTCGAAAGCTTTCCATAAAGCTTCTCCTTTCTGAGAGTCTCCAGCACTATCCTCAGATGCTCCTCGTGCTCCTCTGGGGTCTTCGAATACACCAAGATGTCATCTATAAACACCACCACAAACCTGTCCAGATGCTGATGGAACACCTTGTTCATCAGATTCATGAACACTGCCGGGGCATTAGTCAACCCAAACGGCATCACCATGAACTCATACTGTCCATACCTAGTCCGAAAAGCTTTCTTCAGAATATTCTCCCTCCTGACCTTCACCTGATGGTAGCCTGTCCTCAGATCAATCCTGGAAAATACCCTCGCTCCGCTCAACTGATCAAAGAGATCATCAATATGCGGCAGCGGATACTTGTTCTTGATTGTGAGGTTGTTCAGAGCCCTGTAGTCGATACACATCCGTATCGACCCATCCTTCTTCGGCACAAAAAGTACCGGAGCACCCCACGGAGAAGAACTAGATCTGATAAATTCCTTGTCCTGAAGCTCATCCACCTACTTCTTCAACTCTATCATCTCACTGTTGCTGACTCTATAGACGTGCTGGGATATCGGCTCCACGCTTGGCACCAAGTCTATAGAGAACTCCACATCTCTGTGTCACTACCACATTCTGAAAACAGGGGTAATTTCAACTTTTTCTGTATTTAATATTTCGTGTATTTAAATTAAATAATTTCGTGAGATGTATAATTAAATATATTATTATATACAGTGTTCATTATGTTTGAGCTGGTAGACTTGACCTAGAAGCCAATAGATGAACACCTGTCCGAATTATGGGATTATGTGGTTAATTGTTTTTTTTTGAATTAATTTGTTGGAGGTTGTAATTAACTACCGTAATTTATTTAATTGTTGCGCCTTGCCTTTGCTTCGATATTTGGAGCGCTACCCTAGCTCCAACAAATTTCACAACCTTGCCCTAGACGTGCCTGCCTTCCATTCTGATATTTTTGCAACTCATAATTATGATCTCTTGAGCTTCAATTTAGCCGCACAATATTCGTCGCGGACGTCTATTTAATTTTTGAATAAATTCCAACTTTGTATCGTTGTGCGTTCCAATCGAAATTGGAGGCAATCTTGACCTATTTTTCGTGCGACCCAAATTAGGGTAATATTCTGTTCTGAGTCTTCTTCATTAATGGTATTGGTGACCCGACCTAATTTTTGTCCCATGTACTTCTAATTAATTTTAGAACGCCAGGTGTATCTAATTTTAATTAATTAAATTCAGAAACTCATTTCTGTATGATTTTCCATTTATTGGGGACTTAATTGCAAAATTGCAATGATGTGCCACCATCATATTGGTTTAACCCACATGAAGGAAACCAACCCCCTATTTTGACTAGTTAACCTAATCTCTCCCTCTTTTTTTGTTGTATTTTTCTCCATGTTAAATCATGGCCCTTCATTTAACATGGAGCCATCCCCACCACACAACCCCCTTGCATTTTCCCTCAACCCCTTTCCCAAGGAAACCCCATCCCAACATTTTTGGCCGGCCCTAATTTCTAGGGAGCCACATCACCTCCTCCCACCTACAAAACTCACCCACTCTACATTTATTCTTCACAAGTGCAAAACCATCACCAACATCAGAACCATTCACCACCCTAACTTCACCCCTACCATCCTCCTTCCCTGGCCCCTTCCCGAGCGGCCAGCCCCGGCCGACTAGTCCGGCCAACCCACTCCCCGACCAGCCTTCCATCCCCGGCTGCTCACTAGAGCTGGGCACAGCCGAGCTCTTCACTCCAGCTTCTCCTCCAGCGTCGACGAGATCCCCGCACCTCGAACCACCACAACTCCCCTCGAGTTCCTCCCCTCTTCTTTTCGGCCACGCAGTCTGGCCGAGCCCGTCGAGCCGCCTCGACACAGTCGACCACCCGCTCCTCTCCTCACTGGACCATGCGGTCGAGCTTCCCCATCCCTGTATCAACCTCCGCTCTCCGGTCATCCTCCTGCTGCACCCGGCAACTCAGCCTTCCCTCGCCTCCTCCCTCATCCTCCGGCTGCTGCACTCCTCCACCCCCTCGAGCCACCACGAGCACCTTCCCCAGCCCGACATCTCCCTGCACTCCGGCGAGGCTCCTCCATCCGCAGCCGGCCTGCTGTAACTCGCCACTCACCTCCACCTCATCCTCGCTGCAAACCTCCCATCGCCTCCCTGCACTTCGCTAACCTCTCCGGTCAGCTCTCCCCCGGAGCCCCTGCTGCACTCCGGCGAGTCAGGCCTCCGACGAACCACCCTCCTGTGAGCTCCTCTTCCTCTTCCTCTCCCTCCTTCATCGCGTATATACGTATAGGTGTGCGTATATGTGTATGTGCATATACTAATATATGTATATGTATATTAATTAATGTTAATATATATGTATATGTATATATATTTAATATGATTTATATATACAAATACGTATTCTAGTATATGTAATATTGGTATATGTATATGTATATATTTTGTATATACTTAATATATTTCAATATAAAAATTGGTATATATGTATATCTGTATTTTCAGTATATGTAGGTAATTGTTAATTTGGTATATATAAATAAATATATGCATATCTATTTTGATATATGTACGTAATTTGGTGTGTATATATATATACGTAGCTTATATATATATTTTGTATTGGTATATTTATACTTTTATATAATATAAGTACTAATTTGGTATGTATATATATATATATATATATATATATATATTTGTTTTGGTATTTTGGTTTATATATATATGTACTTTTATACATATATGGTATAAGTACATTTTATTGGTGTATATATATGTATAAATATAACACATGGATATTCTTCACTAATATATATATAATACATATTTCTATTTAATGTATATACACTTATACATATTTTGTATATATATTATGGTATAACTCATATATGTATTAATTTTAATTTTTGGTAATATGTATATTTATATATCTCTACTAGATGACCCGAGTGTGGATACGGACACCCCATAACTCCACCTGACCCGTGACTCTGTGAAATGTTAGTTGGCTGCCATGCGTACACTGACGTACTGGCGAGCCGTAACATTTTGGATCGTCTGGCTAGCCCAGCAATCGCAGACGCGACGCCCGTGCAAATTGACGCACACTGACCCTAGATTGACCATTGCCATACCTGGCATAGCCCCTGAGTTAGTATTTGTTGTTTGTGTTAGTGTAGCATCTGATGCAAAAGTTGTATTTGATATGTCTTTAGGACTGTTGGTTCCTCCAGGCGATACTCTGGAACAGGACCTCGGTATTCACCAGCTAAGGACCCAAGGCGAGTACATTCTCTGATTAGTTTCTAATTTATGATATCTCCTATGTTCATTGTATCTAGTATAAATATTCATATTTTGACATGCTGGTTACACGGATTGGTGTATACGGATCTCGTCATGAGATGTTATTCCTTATTCATGGTGTAGCTTGTACAAGTCTTGCTTCATTGATATCTTGTACACGTACAGACACTGATTTTCGGGGAGATTTGCTACCTCCCTAGGGGATCCCGTGCCATAGCATACCATGGTTGGATCTACTATACCAGTCGGGGGTGGGGAGTATTTTAGTGTAGATATGTGATCATACCCAACTTTACATGCATCATAGCTCACCCACGCCTCACGTCGGTGCAGCCTGACCTTTACATGCCTCATCACTGTTACATATGGTTAGCCTGACTATTACATGCATCATAGCTATTCCTACGGATTAGCCTGACTATTACATGCATCATAGCTATTCCTACGGATTAGCCTGACCTCAAGGATGATCGCTAACCAATGTAATGAGTTTACTAGTCCCAAGCCGATCACATGTTAAAGCTAGTACTCACACACTTAGTCATAGGATTCTTGCTCGTTGACATATTGTTTTTTTTCCTGCATTTACTTACAGTAATTCCAGTATTTTCTTTTATTGTACATTTCTCGTACATATACATGCATCTTGTATATTTCCATCTATATACTGCTACATAGTTTATATAATTAATACAGAACTGCTATTTAGAGATGTACTTTGCTCCTTCCTGACTGGAAAATATTTTCCAGACTGTGACCTTAGTGGACTTGTTTCTGACACACTTGGGGATTGGATGTTGCTGACTGCAGGTATGACTATTTTGTCGTTAGACTTGTCTTGTAATTCTTTGCTTGCCTTGATATCTCATCGTGCTTAGTTTATGTGATTGAGTATCCAGCATTATTTTATGATATCCACGTCTCCTTATGGAGTTGGGTATTCATGTGAGATGGATTAGATAGTTACATGACCTAGACAACGTTCTACCGCCGATGTTGCGGCGTAGGCTGGACGTACCCATGCTCTCGTACCCCTATATCGGGTACGGGTCGTGACACGTTTTTAGTGGTGGCCCATGCAGGTCAGACTTCGCAAGTTGTGCGATATCGTAGTAGTGCGACGTCATAGTTGTACTACTGCGTGCCTGCTATAGAATATAGGACATAGGAGAACCATACCAGATGGCCAACCTGCTATAGAATATTGGACATAGAATATAGGACATAGGCGTAAAGCAAGCTCAAGTTGCGGAGAGGCACCCTCCCCGGGGGTTATCCGCCACCCATATGGCCAACCTGTTATACACAGGTGGCACAGCAAGAACCATGGTGCCCAACCTCCGCATGCCCGCTGATGGGAACAGAAGAAACAAGCAATCGTCTTCTTCTGTAACTCCTCCTGACCTGCGCAAATATCTAATCCAGAAGCGCAAAGAGAGGGAACCTTCCAATATGTCTATTACGCCTCCTGGCGAGCACTGTTGTAATAGTCATAGGGTTGTGATTAACTGCTGCTGCTCTAAAACGAGACGATCGGTTTTCGACCGGTTAAGCTACTCTCTGTCTTTCCAGGAAAAGGAGCCCGCTCATGCATCTGTGAACATGGCCTCACACATGCCTAGACGGGGTTCGAACTCAAGACGTCATCCCTCCAGGCCTCCGAGCCGAAGGAGGTTCAATGAGCGCCTCAGGAACGCTGAAGCCGGGGTGTTCCAAAATACTCGTGCAAGGTCACGACAACCAGCTTCGTCCTCTTCTGATTCCGACGCCGAGGGCCGCCAAGCCCCCGAATCAGATGCTGAAAGTGTAGAGTCGACTTCTATAGCGACCTATACTAATCCTTCAATGACACCCAGGGAGATGGGAGTTTACGTCGTTGAAGATGAACGCGAGGAGGCTTCACCATCAGGAAACGCGGAGCAACGCATCACTACGCTGGAGACATCTCTGAAACAAATGCAATCCATAATGGAAAACATGCACCAGATGATGCTAACTCAGCACGCAACTGCCATGGCTCAAGCATCGGTCCCGCCAACTCAGATACGTGTGGGGGTGGACTTGCCACCATCCAATCCAAGCCAAGAACCTGCTCTAGATCAAGAGTCAGCGGTTCCTCCGCTTTCGGAGAATATATTGCCTCCCGTTGGAGTCACGATACAACCAACTCTGTACCACTCCGTAGTCCCGCTTTCGATAGAAAATCCGATGCAGGCAGTACGGGAGTTGAAAGCCCAGTTTGACGCCTTGAAGCACAAAGATCAGCTCAAGAAACTGGGAATCAACCAGCCTTACCCAGCTATCTGGGAAGAGATCCCTTTCCCTCCGAGGTACAAACCACAGACCATGGCCCTGTTCGAGGGGAAAACATCACCGAGTCAATACATGAACTATTTCAGTATGGTGACGGTGTTGCTGCAAGGGAACGACGCCCTCCTCACTCGGGTGTTCAAGGGCTGTCTCTCAGGAGTAGCCTATCAGTGGTACCGTAGCTTGGCGGACAACTACATTACTTCCTTCGAAGACTTCAAAGCATTATTCTTCACGTGATTCTACGAGGGAGGAATGGACATGTCTATGTCCTCTCTCATCGAAGTCAAGCAGAGAGAAAAGGAGGACGTTCGCACCTTCATCAAACGTATCCGTCAGGCCACCTTACAGATGCCTCCAGGAGTTCCAGACTCTGCGTTGGTAGACATTTGCAGGAAGAACCTCCTTCCCGTGGTCTCGGTGTTCACAGGACCATATCAGTTCCACGATTGGCCCTCGTTCATCATCTCGGCTGCAGCCGCCGAAGACAACAGTCGCAAGGCGCGCGACAATGGCATCATGATCTCCGCCTCTGACAGGGGCAAGAGGTCATCTCCCAGCAACGACCATCCTCGTGGTCCCAAAGGGAAAGAAGCTCTGGCGATCAACACGTCCAGACCAAAGATTGCGGCAACCACGCAAACGAGACCCAGGACTGCCAGGCCCGTCGAAGTCTACTCTTTTGACGATGATGATATCCCAAGTATATTCGAGTGTCTCGTCAAAAGCGGCAAGATCACCCTTCCGGAGCTGAAGCGGCCCCAAGAAGTCGGCAGTACTAACGACCCCAAATACTGCATCTTCCATAGATATGTATACCACCCGACAAAGGCGTGTTACATATTGAAAAGGAAGATCCAAGGTTTGATCGATGCTAAAGCCATCACTCTGCACAACACTGAGAAGACGGTCACGGCCAACATGATCTCTCTGCAGTTTAGCAATCTGCCTCCCCAGGAGGTCCCGAATGGTGTTGCGCCTATCTCTCGGACAACGATGAACATCGTCAATCTTCCTCCAACTAGGGGTCAAAATCACAACCAGGTACCCCTAACCACCCGGCGGGGCGAGATCATGTGGGTTCATCCAGATTTGGTGTCAGAGCTCGAGGAAGAGTCTAATGCTACTAAAGCTGCGTCTAGAAAGAACTCCAAATGCAAACCATGCCATATGGTTGCGACTTCTTCACCATCAGACGAAGACGAGGTACTAGCCGCGACCCGTTCAGGGAGAGCTTACCTCAATGACTACGAAGCAAATCAGGAAGGTGCACCGGCGGATACTTCAGCTGCCAAACCTTCGGGACCCGAGTCCGTCATACCAGAGACCGGTCCTGCAAGGCCGACTTCAACGGACAAGGGGAAGCAGAAATAAGTTCGCTTTGATAAACCTGTGAAAAACATCCCTAACAAAGGTTTAGAGAAGCCATACAACTTCGACATCCTGGCCCAACTGGCTAATACACCAGCCAGGCTGTCCATCTTCGAGCTACTCAGGCTCTCCCAAGACACTCGTCTAGCCCTGAGTGAAGCACTAATGTAGGCGGAGGCATGCTTGACCCAGCTCAAGTCCCCTGACGAAGAACCGGTGGCGTGTCCCCAATGCCACAGTGTGATGGAGGTGGTCCCAAATATCACTTTCACTCAAGACGACATGCTATTGAAACATAACAGGCATGACAGGCCCCTCTATTACACCGGGTACGTCGGTTCCATGGAGGTCGACCAGATTCACATAGATCCATGCAGACTTCATACATCAACCGTCTGTCAGGTCCATGCAGACTTCATACATCAACCGTCTGAATATCTACATCCTACGGTTACATCCTGGCCTTTCGAAGCATGGGGTATGGATGTCATCGGTCCTATTCACCCGTCTTCTTCCAGAGGTCACCAGTTCATACTGGCCATCACGGATTACTTCTCCAAATGGGCAGAGACGATCCCCCTTGCTGAAGTAAAGGCGTCTAATGTGATCAGCTTCATCAAGCATCACGTCATCTATCGCTTCGGGGTACCTCGGAGGATAATCCACGACAATGGGCCTCAGTTCACCAGCCAAGCGTTTCATCGATTTTGCGATAAAAATTGGATACATAATATTGCCTCTACGGCGTATTATCCAGCTGCTAATGGTTTGGCGGAAGCTTTCAACAAAACCATCATCAAACTCTTGAAGAAGTTCGTCTCTTCGAACAAAATAGATTGGAATGAGAGACTGGGCGAATGTCTCTTGGCATACCGCACAACGGTACGAACACCGACAGGTTGTACTCCATTATCACTGGTCTACGGGAGCGAAGCAGTTCTCCCCATTGAAATCCAGATCCCGTCACTCAGGATAGCCGTGGCTAACGAACTGACTCAAGAAAAGAATGACCTTTTAAGGCTTCAGGAGCTAGAAGGATTAGACGAGAAACGCCTCCAAGCTCAACAGCGCATCGCGCTCTACCAAGCACGCATTTCCAGAGCTTTCAATCACAAAGTAAAGGAAAGAGTATTCAAAGTCGGCGAGCTAGTTTTAGCCGTAAGAAGGCCGATGATTCTTACTCACAGGAGTAAAGGCAAATTCCAGCCCAAATGGGAAGGCCCTTATGTGATCGAGACAACGTTCTCAAACGGCGATTACAGGTTAGCCCAGCCTAATGGAGACCTGTTAATGGCTTCTATCAACGGCAAATTCCTGAAAAGGTACTATGCTTAATCTCCTCTACTCGGGTGGAATATAGCGAAAACCTCAATTCTGACAAAACTACTTCCAAGACAAAACTAGTTGGGTCATATTCTATCATGTCCATATAACCTCTGAATAGATACGTTCGACTAATTTGTAAATGCAATACCTATCACGTCCATATTACCTCTGATAGTATCTTGCCTACAAGCCTTAGTCAAAGCATATTCTATCATGTCCGTATGACCTATGAATAGATATGTCCTGCTAAAGTTTACCAAGAGTCTATCACGTCCATATTACCTCTGATAGTATCTTGCCTACAAGCCTTAGTCAAAGCATATTCTATCATGTCAGTATGACCTATGAATAGATATGTCCTGCTAAAGTTTACCGAGAGTTTATCACGTCCATACTACCTCTGATATCACTCTCGCCCAAACCTGTCATTTACATTCCGAAATGATGGGTCCACAAAGTCAGAAAAGAGTCGCTTTATTTATTCCCAAGAAAGAGCAGAATTATACTGGGAAGCAAGAAGAAGAAAGGGTACATCATTGTGGGGGAGCGGTCAAATCGTGAATCTGCTGCACCAGTACAGCTATCCTCTCATCCCTGCAAACCAAGGCATCAGCGCGGGCCTGCTCCAGCCGTGCCTCGTTGTCCCCCATAAGGGACAGCTCGCCCCTCGCCCGACGAACACCTGCACGGGCAGCTTCTGCATGATCCAGATCCCGTCGCGCTGCGCTCAGTCGACCAGTTGCTACATCTAGACCGGCCAACGACTGAGAAACCCGTTCGTCTGCCTGAGCGAGTTTTTCTCTCAACTTGTGGGCCCTCGTTACATTCCCTTCGTGCTCGGATTGGCACTTCAGTTGAAGAGCAAGGGCCTCCTCCACGACGGTTTTTCTTTCATCCATCTCCAGCTTGCATGTTTGAACGAGTTTATTTAGGATTTCCATCTTTTTGGCAAACTGCGCAGTCATGGAGTCGTATCTGGACTGGACCTCAGCTTCAATGCCGCCCCGAGTTAGCCGCAGATATTCGTTAATGGGTTGCTCCAAACCATTAACCATCGCCTCCAGGGCATCAGCTAGCCCGGTGCCGTCAAAATCCCGGATCGCCTCTATCGGGATCCGAGAGGACTTCTTTAGGCGCTCGAAGTCCAGATTCCCCTTCAGCACCATTGGTATCAGCGTTTTCAAAGTGGCATAGAAGACACTGGTATATTGCTCGGTCAGCGCAGCTAGATCCGATTGGACGCCGGGAGTAGCCGTAGCATTGGCGAGTCCTCCTCCAGGAATGATTGCAGACGAAGTGGTCACAACCGTCGCTTCAACAGGTGGTGCGACCAAAGGAGATGCGTCTACAACAACCGAAGTGATCGCAATGGCAGGCTCTTCCTCTTCTTGGGATATCAAAGCCTCTTCAACAAGCGAACCGGCCCCCAAAGATATTTCCTCCTCAAAGTCAAACACCTCCGTATCATCGCCAGGAGCCGGAGCAGAGCCAGAAGGTGCTTCAAAGCTGTACTCCCCGTGGACGCCATCCCCTGAGAAGAGGACAAGAAAGTTGATATCAATATAATAGTACTCTTTCTAAAAAGGAGACATAAAGATGACATTTACCCATGGCCAGCGGCATATACGGCGCATCTGCAGCCGATGTAGCTAAATCACGCCCTAATGACGTAATGCGAACTGTCATACCTGCAGAAGGGGGTGGGCCAACCGACATCGCCAAGAGTTCTACCAAGCCTCCACCAAGACGCAGTCGAGGTTCGTTAGCTGGAACCTCGCCAGGCATGCTCACGGGCACAACAGGGGTTTCATCCGTTGCTAGTCTAGGAAAAGATTCTCCCATCTGCCTCGGCCACGCAGGCAATCTCGTTCCACTACCTGGAGCGGTAGCAACGACAAAAACCTCTAACGAAGATTCTCCGGCACCGCCAGCCGAAGCTGGGGGTCCCTCTCTAGAAGCCGGGGAACCTCCGATCAGGGAAGCATCCTCGACAGGCGAGACAGCAGGTTCCTCTCTAGGACCCTCAATACCAGGAATCCGGAGAGAACGATTGACCGTCCTCTTCCTCTTGCGAGGAGAAGCCTCCTTGGGAGCAGCAGCCCTTCGCTTCCCAGAGACTACCAAGGCCCCCGCAGGCAGAGGCACTTCACACCTCGGCACCGACACCAGCGGCTCATCGGGAGTAGCGAACTCCTCACCCTCGTCGGGAGAAACCGAAGGGACTTCGACTCTTCCCCCAGGTGTGGGAGACGATACCCTAAAACTCCCACGCATGTCAAAATCACGATGGAAGGTGTTAACCGCCACGTAGAACTGGGTATACGAATATAAGATGCGCAGCTCCGTGGAGGGTGTGACGACCGGCACGGTAAAAATTGCTCCAGTGCAACCCATGATAAAATATCGCCATCCTCTGGCTCCATCAATGAGTCCACCCCTGGACCTGAAGCTGGTGACGGCGTTGCCCACGTGCAACTGGTCGTACCCAAATTGCCTGGCAAACCGACTAGGCAAGTAAGGCTCGAAGAAGCAATGGTCTTCACTTCTATGCAGCAGGTGGGAGGGCCTGATGCAGATCAACCACTTGAAAGCCTCCGGAGAAAGATTGGTCTTTTCTCCACCTAAATCCTCCAGCCTAATCCCCGATTGATTGCGATGTACCGAGGGGACAATGCAGAGGAGCTTCCAGCCGTGACTGAGGCTCAGTGTCAACCGACAGTCTAAAACTATGTTCACATTCCAGGAAGAGTCCTTGTAATTCAGCAGGAAGCTACCCCCCGAGCTACTACCAGAGCCAGGAGACATCACCCGGGGGTTGTGAAGAATTAACCATCCCATCAAATACAGGTATGGTAATTCCATCCTGGGAAAGCTTTGACGCCGAGTCTCATCGGCGAGCAGCCCGTCAGTCATGGCTCTCAAGCCAGCCTGTATACGGCAAACCATAGCAGGGAGCAAGCCCAGTCTTGCCCCAAACACCAGACGCACAGCAGGCCATAGGATATTCCGTTGAATGCGGTC
Organism: Iris macrosiphon; assembly: GCA_036927795.1. Classification (NCBI taxonomy): domain Eukaryota; kingdom Viridiplantae; phylum Streptophyta; class Magnoliopsida; order Asparagales; family Iridaceae; genus Iris; species Iris macrosiphon. The sequence continues at coordinate 163,585,915 of JAYESA010000010.1, read as the reverse complement.
CGCAGATGCAGTGCCGGGCACCACTACTCGACGCAGCCATATGGAGAGGAAACCAGCCAGATGGGCTTTCTTAGACACAGGCCTACGGCAGCGCCTCAAGTAACTGCAGGCCTTAGTGCCTTTAGGATACTTTCCTACCCCGTCATCGAGGATCTGATCTGGAGCCTTAGCATCTCCCATAAGAGCCTCAACGACATGGGTACTGAGGGCGCCCAAACAGTTCACAGGCTCATCCTTACCTCCCGAGACTTTCTCCGGCTTGGCGGCCCTGGCCCGGTGGAAGAAGAGGTAGGACGTCCACTTGGTGGTGTGAGCCAAATCAGAAGGCTCGTCATAAAAAGCGGTGCACGCGAAGTAATGGCACATCAGCTCCTGATACACTTCCACCACCCGAGAGTCCGAATCCCCCAACTCCCGATTGGTGGGAACATACTCTTCATAGGGGGTATCCCCCATCGGCAGCCGCGAGATCACTGCCATCTCATGGAGGGCCAATCCCAACTCCCCCAGTGGAGTGGCGAAAGTCCCGGTGAGCGAAATATATCGCTCCATCAGTGCCAGAAACAGGTTAGGGTTGGGAGGCAACCCAACACTGGTGGCGCTCACAGCGGCATACAGCCCAATGCCCTCCAGCTCTCTCTGACAGTGCTTCAAGGCCCAGTCAACTAGGCAAGCCCATCGACGGTTTGTTGGGGTGATCCACCCGTTGCATCGAGGATTCTCCTTGGGATATACTCCCCTTCGTCCCATGAAATCATTGCCGAAAGTCGGCAACTGGACCGGCTGGATCACTAGACTATCTTCGCTCGGGATGCTGCCCGGGCACAGTCCCCTGAACGACGTCACGAGGCCGGAAGGACGACTGACAAACGACCCCTGGTCAGCTCCTTTCAGATAAAAGATCTTCCCCGGCTTGCCATGAAGATCGGGCGTCAGCGTCCACGACATCCTCCTGGGATGTGTCGCGTGGAAGAAGGCCGAGATGGGATAATCTCTCGGCATCGTTGGCAGGTACAAAACCAGGTTCCCGGCAGGGAACACCCAGGGTTCTCTCTTAGGCTTCGTCTGGGACCGTTTATCAATCATGTCCCCAAAGAGAAAAGCTGGCTTTATGTACTGCTCCCCGTCTATATACGTCAGGGGCTCTCCGTTAATCATATTCAGCAGCGTCCGCTCGCCCTGGGCCGATATCAAAATCTCCCTTCCCTCAGGATACTGGGGTCCGGAGATAGGAAATGCCACGTGGGACAGATCCTCCAGATAGTTCGAGTGCAGCATCCAGGCAGCGGAACCCATCACCTCGGCCAGTGGAGACTCACCCAAATCAACTGCAAAAGCGCAAGGAAAACACGTCATTACAAATCTTGCAACATGAGGACCAAGAAACGACAGTCTGTGCTTTACGCCAAGACTGTACAAATTTGGTTATTTTACGCCGGAAGTCTCATCCAGAGGTGTGATTGGCAGTATACGGTCCGTGCTTTACGCCGGACTGCCAAAATTCTAGTTATTATGCCGGAGGTTCCATCCACAGGCGTAAGGCTAAAATCTTATAGGTCCCAAAGGCTCTACCTCTAAGGCCGGGAGCGCTGCTCGTCGGCGGGATACTTTGATCAAAATGGAGTTCGCCTTGCCCGACCGAAGACTCTCTCGCTGGGGCGGAAGAATGAGATGAAGAACCTATACTCTTTCCCTTAGCGGAGGGGGTTTGTATCGGCGCCATTTCTGAAGACTCTGAGTGCTCGGAGAAGGAACGGAGAAAAAAAAAACTCGAACAGACGAAGACTCTCTTTCGCAGAAGGCGGATGAAAAGTTTTTCTCCCAAAATCTCGGGATATATATACAGTTCGGATCGACTCCTCGAATCCTCGGACGGACTCCTCGAAACCCTAACCAAATCTCGCAATTAGTATTTGGTTATGATTGGGTACTACGGCAGCCCACTACCCTCGAAAGACGAACAGTCAGCAAATTCGAAAAGTTTTTCGTGCAAAGCAGATTCGCGGTTCTACGTCAAAGAGCTTTCTACGCTCGACGGCTACAGATCTACGGTTTTACGCTCGCAAGCGATAAGTCTATGGTTTTACGCCCGGATGCCTTTTGTGCTCAGTAGCTTTCACGCTCGAGAGGCTACAAACCTATGACTTCACGCTCAGCAGATACAAACCTACGATCTCACGCTCGATGGTGTTTAGTTTACGCTCGGAGGCAACAAGATCCACGACCTCACGCTCGGAAGATTTCTTTTTCATAGGCTGCAAATCTACAGTTCTACGCTAAGGAGCTTTCTACGCTCGACGGCTACAGATCTACGGTTTTACGCTCGCAAGCTATAAGTCTATGGTTTTATGCCCGGATGCCTTTTGTGCTCAGTAGATTTCACGCTCGAGAGGCTACAAATCTACGACTTCACGCTTAACAGATACAAACCTACGATCTCACGCTCGGTGGCTTTCTACGCTCAATAGGCTACGAACTCAGGATTTTCAGCCCATCTACACTACGGATCTCTGACTTTCCGCATGTCCGAAACAGTTCTAAGGGCGATCGATTATAGGAGTTCACCCAGAAGATACTCCTTATTGACCTCGAAATATTCCAAGTACCCGAAGCATACAGAGTTCAAACATTGAGAAATTACTCTTCTCGGGTCCACAATTGGAGGTTCATCCAGACTCCACTCTGAATATTTCATCTACAGTTCAAGACGGTGGCTCAGTTTTATAGCCATTTCTCGCCCTGTTCCAAGGGACTTTCGGGAAATCACTCTTAAAGATGAAGTCTGAACAAAGATTCTGTTCATCAGAAGACAGTTCAGAAATTCTACGCGATTCCTACATTCCTAAAGCAGCTGCGCATCACTAGTTATGCGTAAAAGACAGGATGGGACCTAATACTCTTTATATCAGAGTCGGCGTAAAGAATCAGACGTATCGAAGCTACACATATTCAGACTTCACAGCAACGTATGGCAAAGACGATCATATGCAGAGAAGAAAGACGACTTTATTAAAAGTTAAAATCACAATTACATATGAGGGAAATCCTATCTACAAGGGATTTTCTTCTTCGTTTTTGTGATTACATATGAGGGAAATCCCATCTACAAAGGATTCCCCCATCGTCGTTTGAAGATCGCCCAGAAACTGTTCTGACAGGTTCTCGCATGGGCGTCAATTCTTCATCCATCTTCTCCAACAGTCGGTCAGTTCCCACAAACTGACTGACATGGCAATGATCAATGGCGGGAGGAGACAGAGTTGGGGCTTGCATAAATTATGCAGGTCCCATGCTCCGTGCGCCGTGACAGATCGCGTTGGGATATTTCTCCCAACTCGATCCCAGACAGAGCTAGTCTATCTTCTCTCGTCCCCGGAGGTAACGGGAGAAGGCGCCACTTGCAAGCGCCGTGGTCAAATACGACCCTTCCCCTCTCGCCGGAAGAACCGCCATACAAAGTTACTGATTATCCCGAGCAGGGGAGGCTAAGATATCCTTCCATAATCCATAGTTGCAGTGGACACTTGCTCGAAGACGCCATCTTTTTCGGCTCCTTACACGCTGGAAGAACATGATCTCCTTCTTCCTCAGGTCGACCCGACGAACTCCGGCGATCATCTCTGCGTGATGAAGGAAATGTGGGAAGAACAGGTTTAACTCCTCAGCCCTTTTATAGGCAAGCGAGGTCACACCTACCCCCAATAACTCCGCCATAAAGACTGGCCTGAAAGAACGTGTCAAACTTGACCGTTTCAGGCTCCATTCAGAAGACGTTTCGAGTTACGAAGAACGGTTTATGCTTCATTCAAAGCGTTTCGAATTCTGAGGAATTTGAAAGCTTTGAAGGGGGTCTTGTAGAAGCATGAAAAATATGCCGAATGACTATACGCAACTTATTGGTGCGGGGCAGCGTATAAGAGATGACCTCAGAGCCATCAAGCATGCAAGTCAGAAGCTTTTCAGGACCATCCGCGTAAGTGCAGTATGTCCAGGCCGCCTCAAGCGTAAAGCAGAGGGCTTCGTCGCCCCTATGACGTAAAAACACATCCGCTTTCAAAGCGTACGAGGAACGCTTCGTGTTCTCCGAGATGAACCTGTCAGACCCTGCAATGAACCTGACGTCTGAACTTCTGACAAAGGGATACGGCTCGGCTACCCAGACGACGGCTATAATGATGGCACGCCACTGCGACCCAGGCTGTCAGTTACCGCCATCTCCCTTGCGTAAACTGCTTTTTACATGTACAAGGGGATATGCTGCCTTGTTTTACACAGGCAGACATGAGCTGTTTACACTCCACAGCAGACAAACCGCCTGCCACGTCAAAAGCTGCACTTTGTGCAGGGCTCGAGGCACGTCTCTGCGATTGGTGCACAAGGCGGTAACAGTCTTCTCGAGGCACGACTGATGCACAGAAGAGCTGCAGACCTTCAAAAACACACCTCTGCATTTAATGCGCAGAATGATGACGGATCTCTGCATTTAATGCAGGGGATTTGATAAAGAGTCACCGAACCGTCGTTTAGTGACATCCCCTTTGCGTAAACTGCTTTTACGCATACAAGGGAATACACTGCCTTGTTCTACACAGGCAGACGTAAACCGTCTATGCCCCGCGGACGACAAACAGACTGCCACGTCAAAAGCTGCTCTCCACACAGGGCTCGAGACACGTCTCTGCACCCAATGCTCAGAACGGTGGCAGGCATTCAAAAAACACGCTCCGCAATTAATGCACAGGATGGTGGCAGGTCTCTGCATTTGTAAAACCCCCTTCCTAGAAAATCGTATATACCTTTTTATTTATTAATTATTAATTAAATTATAGTAATTAGGTCTAAATAGGAGAAATAGATTTTTAATAATTTTTATGTTAGGTGTTCGGACACTTAGAGGACTTGTGGGACCATCAGGAATTTTTCGGATTTTATTCCATGTAGGAGACCCCTTGAGCAGTTGCTAGCCTAACGATGTGCAATACCCTAAAATATAAATTTTCTTATGTGTGAATATATATATATATATATATACAAATATATATATATGTATATATATATATATATATTTAATGAAAGAAAGGAAAAGAAAAGAAAAGAAAATAAGAATTAATAATAGGTAACTAATAATAATATTAATAATAAGAATAACATACAAAACTTGTTCAGCAACTAACTTGCTGCCTTATTCCACTCTTCCATCCGCCCACTTGCTGAGAGTAAGCCCACAGAAACTTAGACATGCTAAGGAACCCGACCCCTTACCCCATTCAGCGGACCCACTCTTCCGGCCTACTTCTCTCTCTCTCTCTCTCTTAATAAATATATATATATATATATATATATATATATAATAGCTCTCTAAAACCCTAACCTAGAAATTCCAGACTTCCTCTTCCCATCTAGAGCCGTCACCGCAGCCAGAGAAGCCTCCCCAAGCCATCCAACCATCCCGTCGACGCCGACATCGCGAACTGCAGTTTCCCACTCGAAGCACCTTCGCTCCGACGTGTTTTCCCGTTGACTCGTTCATCCAAACGCTGTTCCGTTTTCATAGGTATGATCTTCCCTCAACCCTCTCCAATATTTGTTTTATAGTCAATCTCGGAAAACGTGTGCCCCTAGGTGAAAAACAGCGCCCAAGTCAGCGCGAGCAGACAGAATTCTGCAATCGCAGAATTCCAGAATGACCACCCATATTGCCGAGTTCGTATCTCCCACCACAGAGATCCGAATTCGGTGATTCTTTTTGATACCTGTAGATTACATGACCTAGTTTATTTTCTGTATAATAACTTTGTGCTATTAGTTGCTGTGGACAGAATTATATTCGTCACAAAACTGCGCGCACCCACTTTTTCCGGTTTTCCAAAAGTTGGAGATCGGAGCGCGCCCCGCCAAACGGGACCGCCCCGCCGTGTGCCAAGTGTACCGAATGGTGCACGCAGCATAATCGGACACGTGAGAATTCGTGGGGACTGATTCGGACGCGTGTGCGCGCCGGAATCAGACCGTATTCGCGGACACATTTCGTGTCGCCACTTTTGTGGAACTCGCACGTATTTTTTGCACGCATGTCAGATTGCGACGAAACTTGCGCCACTGGACTCGTGGTAACGCGCTGGTCCTGTGACCCAATTTTCATGCATTTCTGAGACGGTTGACCAGATCGCCAATTGGCGGGCCCCATAGTTGACTTTTTGGACCAAATTTTGTTCGGCTCATCGGAATCCAAATTTGGACATACCGTTGAGTTCGTATTGACATCTAGAGTTGTTGACCCATAGTTTGTCCCATTTAGAGACTGTTACCCTCGGCACGCTTTTCGGTGCAAAGTGGGCCACACGTGGACCCCACTTTTACCCGAAATTACCGTTTTTCCCCTGTGTCCAAATTGGACGAAAGGGATGTGCTTTTTAGCTATTTTGCTCATTCCGGAAACGTTGATGATATTTATTTCAGCATCCGGAGACATTTGTTCTGTGGCCATAGCTTCTGGTCCTGTGTACTGGACATATGGACGTGACATTTTGCAGCTTCTTGCCAGGCAAGTATACCTTGCCATTGTACTGTTATTCATATTCCATATGTTGCATGCATCTTTATTTTCTGTCTTTAGTTCATATATTTTAATTGTTATATAAAATGCGCACGACGGTGACGTCGCAAATATTTTTATTTATGTATTGCATTGACCTTGTTCATGAGACTACCCCACTATCATGCAGCACCATTAGGTTCATTGGCCGTGACACAGTTGTTACACGAGTGTGAGTCTCATATAGATCACGGACTGCGTGACAGGTCTGGCCTCCTGTACGTGTGGGCCGTGCGTTAGGAATAACTGCTGTTAGAAACTTTGCATGCTAGTAGACTTGGCAGTTATTAGAGGTCCAGGGACATAGCTTATTGTAGTACGGTGGTCCCATCCTTGTCCTTGTTTGGTTGCAGGATTGGGCTAGGGTACTAAGAATAGGCTATGGACCAAATCGTGTCATGGATGTGACATGCTTAGAGCATGGGGTGGGGAGAACAACAAGTACCGCATTTGAGCTCCTTTGTACTTTTTCTGTGACGCCCGGATTCTCCGCTGGAGATACGGGTGGTGATGACCCATATATATACATTGGCGGGCCCCCGCCGTTCAAAAGACGACGTGCCTTTGGGCCCCTGGATCTTCAAAAGAGAACAATGCCAAATCCCAGTTTTCAGCCAGATAGCTCACTTGTGGGGAAAGTTGTTCTTAACTGCATTCACTTTAGATGGTTAGGCGACCCATTGGATATTTATTTCAGTACTTTATTGGCATGTGTTTAAGTATACTTGTTATGTCCCTCTGAGGACCTGGTCCGCTGCCAGGTGTACCTGTTCTTGAGTATTTGCAGGAGCGCAGATTTGGAAGGATATAGATGCTCCGTGGATGTCTTCTCTTCGAGCCGTGATTGGTAGCTGGTACTTATTGTTTGAGTGAGTTATACTTATATTGTATTTACTTCTCCATTTGAGTTGGTAGTGGATTTGTTTCCACCCAACTATCATCTTTAGATACTTCTTGTTGAGATCTAGTTTCATAGATACTGGTTATTTATTTCTATATGATTGGTGGATGAGATTTAGATTTTACCCTGTGACTTGTATTATATTTTATACCACTCGTGGATTTGATATTCATATTACAGCGTACGTGTGGATTTGGTTTCTATATATTGGAGTTGCCATATCCATGCGGCTGGCATGCTTACGTGTCCTAGTCCTACGTATTTTTGGGACTGGGGCGTGACATGTTTTTGTGGTGGCCCATGCAGGTCAAGAGCATATTGTCTCGGTTACGTTACTGTACCGAACAAGCCTGCACCTAGGACTAGAGTATAGGATCTCATCCACATTGACTATGATTCATCTTTCTCCTATCTGTTCTATTTGAACAATTATATCTTGCTTGATTCTTGTACTTCCCTAATAATTCTTTGAGCATAGCCTTCTCCTAGAATATAGAAGTTCCTGTTGTTAGATGATAATTAGAGTAGCACACCTATTTAGAATACAACGAGATTATAGATACACCACTAAGTTTAGAATATCTAGCGAACCCTAGAATCCCTTATCCCTATAATTGGTTTACCATTACCCCTTGATGTATTATTAAGACTTGAGAGTAGTATAGACGCTACTAGAGTTAGTTAGAAGTTTTACCATAATGTTTGACCCTAGTATTGAGGAACCAATGGAGAACCAATATTGAACATTAGGACTGAACCTAACCCTCATAATTGGATAGTATTAGAGAACTATAAAACTTATGTCATTGTCTTGTTATTAGTAGACAAGTACCCTAGAAGGCCAAGAGCAATGCATAGAATATTTCCCTAATCATACCTCAAACATAGTAGCTAGCGTACCACTCCCCTTAGAGAACCATGATGCTATCTAGAGCCCTCTATCTTTATTTTTTATATTGTTTCTCTGCGACCATAGCGCTCGCTATTTTGCGACGGCTAATTACGTTTCTTCTCTTCATCTTTCAACTCGTGCCATCTGACACTTCGGATAGTAGGCCAAGTAATTTTATTCCTTGTTAAGGGCTCATAGTTTGCTAGGATTATAGTTGTAGTCTTGAGTGTGAAATTTTTATGCTTGGTAGTTAGAACTTGATAAGTTTAAGTTGTTTTGTAGATTGCGACCGATGATTAACCCTTAGTTTTAAATCATGTAATTTGTACCCTCACCTCGATACAAGTTAGACCCTTCCTCCTTGACGGCCAGTAACTCTTCTATCCTTACCATTGACACATGCTTGTAAGTGCTATGACTAAGACTTAGGATGACCATTACCTACATAAAAAGGATACCCTAATCAATACCAAGATTTTTCCTCATATACCCTAATAAAGAGTTTCTGTTTTATTTACATGTGCAAGATTATTTTGTAGGACCCTCTTAAGACTGTCACCGTATTAGTTTAATTTTTACAAGTTGGGTAGTATACCTCACCACCTAGTATTATATAGCCCTTGTGATCCATTGATGAAGTGTAACTGAATGGCATTAATTATATGCTAACATAAGATGATAGTGTTTATTCAGACTATAGAACTTAGAGGCTCATACCCCTACTTTGTCGACTATCGACTTAGACAAGAAATTAATATAATAACTGTAGAGATTGTAGAGTCTTTTGTTATTGTTGCTTATGTTGTTTTGTTTTTGCAACTTGAATTATTTGTGACTTCTCTCATCATAATCCAGCGTTATATTTTCTGTGCTACCTTGAATTATGCTGCTATTATAGCCTAGTTTTTGCAAGCTTATTCCTTATCGAGCTTGTTCATGACATATGTATTATTGGGGAGGCCCACAATAATACATTTCAGAATCAGTGTACTACGGTCTGATCAACCATAGTGCACGTGGTTCGCCCTTCGTATAACTACTTTACGTGGATTGAGATATGTAGTGATTAGTAGACGAATATACTTGCCCTAGGCATGTCTGACATATCGTATCAGTTACATAACTGTACTAATACGAGCAGGCAAACAAAGGATTACCAAAATAGGATTTTAATCCACAACTGCTTTGACAATTCCCAATTGAATTCTTTAAACGCCTTGATTCCCATACTTCTATTCTATTACGCTGCCCTTGAACTCTTTATTAATGATCTTCGTCTTCCCTTATTTCGGAAAGACGAAACCTCGTGCAGGGTATAAAGTTTGATACACAGAGAGTACTAGATATACCCCATAGGCCGATCACATACTTGAGGATTATTCTTTTGTAATTAAGTACATATCAGATATGATATAATCAGCGTTGAAGTTTTGAGGATTGAATGACATGAGTAAATAAATTAAGGGATATTTTCTTAAGGTATATAGCCTTAGGTGATAGGTGGATAAACTCTAAGTTGGGTAGTAGTGCATTGTCAACTCGGGAGGAATTTCTTTTAGATTATGATCGAGTAAGATTAGATTGAGAGAGGTTCAAGCCATTGTAATTTTGAGAAATTTAGAAGGATGACTAAGATGATGAGGATCAATGAATTGATATTGAGGACCTAATATTTATACCTTAAGTGCATGAGTTAAATTTTTGAACAATGAAGGTAGAATCACCAATTTGAATTTAGAGGATAAATATAGAATTTCAGGCTTGAAGATTGGTGGACTGCATATAAATTATTTTTTAATTGGTGAATTGAATTAAGAATTAAAACTTTGGTTGGACGACCTATTTGAAATAATGAGGATGTGAATGGAATTTAAAGAGTTGAGGCATACAAAATTTTATAAGTGAAAATAGGAATATATTGGACTCAAACCACTTCTAAAGGAGATTATGATAGTTAGAGGTCGTGAGGTAAAGGTTATATGCTTACGTAAATCTTGGAGATGTTATGTGGATATGGATAATTTGAAACAAGGGGAGAAGAGATAACCATAGGTTAAATTTTGATTGGAGCAGTGGTCATCTTAACCTAGAAGTGATTGCAATGGATATGATTAGGATTTTAGTTATCGCAAGAAGATTGCGACTGACTTGCCTTATTGTACATAAAGGATTAACCGATTCTGCCTTATTTCAATTTTGAGGACGACATGGTCTTAAGTTGGCTGAATTGTGAAACCCCCTCACCTAAGAATTTGACCTACTCGGCTTAGATAGTGAGACTGAGGCTAGCACGAATCCACTTAGAAATAGAACACGGTATTTTTTAATTAATATTACAATAGTGATATCACTTGACACGCCTTACCGTGCTCCGATAATTGGAGCACTACACTAGCCACTGCCTTCCTACAAATTCTACACCCTTATCCTAAACATGCCCATCATCCAATTCCCATCTTTGTGCAATTTTCCAATTGTTGGACGCTTTTATGCAAAAGAGCATTTATGTTATCACACCATTGGACATGACACATGAAGAAACCTATTTTTCGCTCATATGGATTTTTTTCTTTTTCATGATTTTTTTTCGGGATGTGCAACGTGCAACATCGCCCACCCCTTTAAACCTAGCCTTGTATTTTAAACAATACAAATCGTATACCATCATTGCATTCTATCGTGGCTTAATTTTAATTTCGAGGACGAAATTTTTACAAGTTGGGTAGAATGTAAAACCCCCTTACTAGAAAATCGTATATACCTTTTTATTTATTAATTATTAATTAAATTGTAGTAATTAGGTCTAAATAGGAGAAATAGATTTTTAATAATTTTTATGTTAGGTGTTCGGACACTTAGAGGACTTGTGGGACCATCAGGAATTTTTCGGATTTTATTCCATGTAGGAGACCCCTTGAGCAGTTGCTAGCCTAACGATGTGCAATACCCTAAAATATAAATTTTTTTATGTGTGAATATATATATATATATATATATATACAAATATATATATATGTATATATATATATTTAATGAAAGAAAGGAAAAGAAAAGAAAAGAAAATAAGAATTAATAATAGGTAACTAATAATAATATTAATAATAAGAATAACATACAAAACTTGTTCAGCAACTAACTTGCTGCCTTATTCCACTCTTCCATCCGCCCACTTGCTGAGAGTAAGCCCGCAGAAACTTAGACATGCTAAGGAACCCGACCCCTTACCCCATTCAGCGGACCCACTCTTCCGGCCTACTTCTCTCTCTCTCTCTTAATATATATATATATATATATATATATATATATATATATAATCGCTCTCTAAAACCCTAACCTAGAAATTCCAGACTTCCTCTTCCCATCTAGAGCCGTCACCGCAGCCAGAGAAGCCTCCCCAAGCCATCCAACCATCCCGTCGACGCCGACATCGCGAACTGCAGTTTCCCACTCGAAGCACCTTCGCTCCGGCGTGTTTTCCCGTTGACTCGTTCATCCAAACGCTGTTCCGTTTTCATAGGTATGATCTTCCCTCAACCCTCTCCAATATTTGTTTTATAGTCAACCTCGGAAAACGTGTGCCCCTAGGTGAAAAACAGCGCCCAAGTCAGCGCGAGCAGACAGAATTCTGCAATCGCAGAATTCCAGAATGACCACCCATATTGCCGAGTTCGTATCTCCCACCACAGAGATCCGAATTCGGTGATTCTTTTTGATACCTGTAGATTACATGACCTAGTTTATTTTCTGTATAATAACTTTGTGCTATTAGTTGCTGTGGACAGAATTATATTCGTCACAAAACTGCGCGCACCCACTTTTTCCGGTTTTCCAAAAGTTGGAGATCGGAGCGCGCCCCGCCAAACGGGACCGCCCCGCCGTGTGCCAAGTGTACCGAATGGTGCACGCAGCATAATCGGACACGTAAGAATTCGTGGGGACTGATTCGGACGCGTGTGCGCGCCGGAATCAGACCGTATCCGCGGACACATTTCGTGCCGCCACTTTTGTGGAACTCGCACGTATTTTGTGCACGCATGTCAGATTGCGACGAAACTTGTGCCACTGGACTCGTGGTAACGCGCTGGTCCTGTGACCCAATTTTCACGTATTTCTGAGACGGTTGACCAGATCGCCAATTGGCGGGCCCCACAGTTGACTTTTTGGACCAAATTTTGTTCGGCTCATCGGAATCCAAATTTGGACATACCGTTGAGTTCGTATTGACATCTAGAGTTGTTTGACCCATAGTTTGTCCCATTTAGAGACTGTTACCCTCGGCACGCTTTTCGGTGCAAAGTGGGCCACACGTGGACCCCACTTTTACCCGAAATTACCGTTTTGCCCATGTGTCCAAATTGGACGAAAGGGATGTGCTTTTTAGCTATTTTGCTCATTCCGGAAACGTTGATGATATTTATTTCAGCATCCGGAGACATTTGTTCTGTGGCCATAGCTTCTGGTCCTGTGTACTGGACATCTGGACGTGACATTTTGCAGCTTCTTGCCAGGCAAGTATACCTTGCCATTGTACTGTTATTCATATTCCATATGTTGCATGCATCTTTATTTTCTGTCTTTAGTTCATATATTTTAATTGTTATATAAAATGCGCACGACGGTGACGTCGCAAATATTTTTATTTATGTATTGCATTGACCTTGTTCATGAGACTACCCCACTATCATGCAGCACCATTAGGTTCATTGGCCGTGACACAGTTGTTACACGAGTGTGAGTCTCATATAGATCACGGACTGCGTGACAGGTCTGGCCTCCTGTACGTGTGGGCCGTGCGTTAGGAATAACTGCTGTTAGAAACTTTGCATGCTAGTAGACTTGGCAGTTATTAGAGGTCCAGGGACATAGCTTATTGTAGTACGGTGGTCTCATCCTTGTCCTTGTTTGGTTGCAGGATTGGGCTAGGGTACTAAGAATAGGCTATGGACCAAATCGTGTCATGGATGTGACATGCTTAGAGCATGGGGTGGGGAGAACAACAAGTACCGCATTTGAGCTCCTTTGTACTTTTTCTGTGATGCCCTGATTCTCCGCTGGAGATACGGGTGGTGATGACCCATATATATACATTGGCGGGCCTCCGCCGTTCAAAAGACGACGTGCCTTTGGGCCCCTGGATCTTCAAAAGAGAACCATGCCAAATCCCAGTTTTCAGCCAGATAGCTCACTTGTGGGGAAAGTTGTTCTTAACTGCATTCACTTTAGATGGTTAGGCGACCCATTGGATATTTATTTCAGTACTTTATTGGCATGTGTTTAAGTATACTTGTTATGTCCCTCTGAGGACCTGGTCCGCTGCCAGGTGTACCTGTTCTTGAGTATTTGCAGGAGCGCAGATTTGGAAGGATATAGATGCTCCGTGGATGTCTTCTCTTCGAGCCGTGATTGGTAGCTGGTACTTATTGTTTGAGTGAGTTGTACTTATATTGTATTTACTTCTCCATTTGAGTTGGTAGTGGATTTGTTTCCACCC
>JAYESA010000010.1:163567789-163569436 GCA_036927795.1 Iris macrosiphon | reverse complement strand
AGATGACTAGACACTGCGCAACGTGCTACGTACAGGAGTGGTGGAGGAGGTACCACCGGAATGACTGGGGTAGTCCTCGAATCGAAAGGTGGGAAAGAATCCCCGAGAGAAGCAGATGCTCCCTCAACTGCAGGAGTGGTGAGTGGAGCGATAGCAACTGTCTGAAGTCGAGCAGGACGAGAGGTAGCAGACCTCTCAGTGGCAATTGCTGGGATAGTACGATGGGATCGTGTCTTCGGAGGCATCCTGGACACAGATCAAAAGAAGTTAATATGGCACAAGATACGATATCATCAAAGAAGGACAATAATATTTCAAAAGAAGCAATTTCAGAATAATTAGATTGGAATTGTTCCTAGTCGTGATTGAGTACACTCTCATCCTAGATCCTATATCCTAGAGAAGGCTCGCAGCAGTACAACTAAATCGTTGTACTACTACGACATCGTACTAATTGCGAAGCTCGAGACCTGCGTGGGCCGCCACCAAAAAATGTGTCATGACCCACACCCAAAAAATCGGGCATGAGTCGTGGGTACGTCCAGCCTACGCCGCAGCATCGGCGGTAGAACGCTGTCTAGGTCTACTATCTAGCTAACAATCTCACACAACAATATATATACCTGTCAATATCTCAACTCCAAACGGAGGAACAATATGATAAAGATAACATAAGTACTCAATCACGAATCTAAGCACGATAAGATAACAAAGAAGTCTAACAGCTACAAAGTTAAACAACTACAACTACTAAATACATTAATAATAATAATAATAATACAACAATATCCACAATCAAATATAATACAAAGTCTCAAACCAAAAGTCGGGGACAAATCCGGTACTAAAAGCTAATAAATACACTGAGGTCCTAGTGATCCCGGCTACCAACCTAGAAATCACTCCTGAACTAGGGGGTCCCTGTCTACACCATCGACGGGCTGAGGTCCATAAAATGTTGGATACCAATCTTTCGGATCCTTTGAAAAATATATCCAGTCAGGATTGGAGCAAGTACACCTCTAACAGCAGTTCCAATTAAATGATAAAAACTATAAAACAGTTGTAGCAAGTAGCACAAGGTAAAGAAAATAAAGTATAAACAAGGAAATATATATATATATATATATATATATATATATATATCAATTGGTGCATAAGGGTAAAGATGCATAAAAATTAGAAGCAAGATAGTAATGACTGCAAGATACAAGAAATCTAAACTAAGATCAAGTGTGTGCACAATGACGTGAAGTGAGTCCAGCAAGAGTAAATATAATGAGTCCAGTCCAGAAAGTATAAGTGAGACCAATCAAGAAGTGCAAGTGAGTCCAGACTAGAAAGAATGAACTCGTGTCTCTGAAATACCTGTTTCGACATATAAATGGCTAGGGGTAAGTACGGCTCACCGTACACTGGGTGTGCGGCTGCTATCATTCCAGATTAGACAAGAAGGAGTAATTCCAGTGATTCCAGTTGGAAATGTTTACATGTCTACTCGAGTATTTCCCTATTCCGACTAGTACAAGTGAATCCAAGACCTGACACGTAAATCAAGTATGAGTCCAACCAGAAATATGAGTGATGCCTGTAGTGAGTCCTGATGTGATGCCAGTAGGTGATTCCAGAAATAGAGGCCAGAAACAT